>JAADXB010000101.1:0-25621 GCA_023337495.1 Pythium diclinum | reverse complement strand
CGCGGCGGCGAATGTCGCCATGGACGCGGCTGCGAGCAGTCAAGTTTTTCACCCGACCACGCGGCCGGAACATGCGAACATCGCTGCTTTTCTCCCTAGTGACTTCGCCCAGTGGCAAGTCGTACACTTTAGTTCTTAGTTAACAAGAGCTCTGGGTCAGTGCCCGGCGATTGGACTCTACACGAGCAGTTCAATAGACCTCATTTCATCATCATCATCAAATTGACGCCGTGTTATTGCGCTGCGATCCAAAGAGGTCCCAAACTCGAGTCTTGCACAGTTGTACCCACTACTGTAGTACGGTGTATCAAGTGTCGATTAGCAAAGTATCGCCACGCATTCCAAATTCCACGTTCGATTTCCACGGGTGAAATTGATTCAAGGATGGGACCCAAAGAGTTGGACGCGTAAAGTTAAGCTCCAAACCACACGGAATCTCCGACGGGGATTCTTGTGCCAGCGATCAACGATTGTCTACCACGGCAGGCAATTGGTTACGCGCTGAAACTTCGTGTCGGAAACTCATCTCACGAGTTCAACTCACTTTGTTGCTTCCATGCAATGCTGGATTCATTTGGCTGCTCAGTCCGATATGGTGGGAAGAGCACAGTCGCCAGAACGCTGTAGAACGCTTTGGTACCGTCCTTTCTGGTGGCGAGAAGCTCTCGCCAAAGCTTTCTGTTGCAGGAACCCACACTAGGTGGGTCCTCCTAAAGACACTGACTGCGACTGAGAACGTTTTCGGCGTTGAACACCCATTCCAGTCTCTCGATAGGAACTGCAGCCATGGATCGTTGGGTCTTCCTGGGAAATCCAGGTGTCGGTAAGAGCACGGTGGCCAACTGCCTCGCGGGGAAGACGCTCTTCGCCTCTGGGCTCAGCTTCGGCTCAGGCAAGACGTCTCGTGTCCAGATCGAGGTGTCCAACGACATTCTATTCATCGACACGCCGGGCCTCGCCGACACTGTTCTCCAGACCCAGGCCGCGACGGAGATCACCAAGGCGTTGAAGATCGCGGCCAGCGGGCCCTGCAAACTCTTCTTCTTCATCACCCTTCGTTCCGGACGCGTGAGTGCCGAAGACGTCGCGACGGTGAACGCCGTCGTGAGCTCCATCGCGGTTTCCAACGTCCCCTTCGCCATCATCGTCAACCACGTGCAGCCAGAGCAATACGCGCGGATCATGGCTGGCTGGCGGCGTAGAGTTCCAGACCGTGACGGCGAGCATCTGCAGTGGCTCGGCGACCACACCGTTCATCTACTTTGTACCTGAACTGCCCCAGCTCAACGAAGAAGAGAACGCGCGCGTTGAGATGCCGCTGCCATTCGTGCGGTTTTTCCGCTACGATGTACCAAGCTTCCAGTTCGAACCTGGCATGGTGCAGTCCGTCCCCGTGAGTACCGACGCCTTCCAATTACTCGTGTCCTCCACGCAGGCACGCATCGACACGTACACCAGCGACAATATGGCAGCTAAAGCCAAGATCCAGGAACTGGTGGAAGCGCAGCCCACGTTTGTCGACATTCTCCGCCAGTGCATCGTGATCGGGGTCCAGATCTGGATGATCGTGAAGGGCCAATGCGATGTGCTCTCACACCCCTGAAAGCGAACGTGGACTGCGTCGAAGTTCTATTCGAGCACTGTGCTGAAGCACGAAAATGTGCCGTTGTCGTCTGTAATAAACACCCAGTGAATGATTCAGTTGGATGCGTTCCTGGTCCACATAACGTTCGTGTTCGGTCAGCTCAAACCTGTGTGACAAGACTACTACTACCAGTTCAGGAGTACGAAGTTGCATGGATACAAGTACCGTAGTATATTCCCACTTGTTAAGCAGAGTCGTCGTTCTCGCTAGTTCTTCCAGGAGACCATGCAGCCGTCCTGAGGACGGAAGCGCGGCAGCTGTACGAGTCGCTTGCCCAGCGCGTTGCCCTTCTTGAGCAGCATCACAAACACGCCGCCTGACACCACGAGCGTCCACAGGATCGCCTTGAAGAGGCTGCCGAACGAGCCCGAGCCACGCACGCTCTCGATGAGGAAGAACAGCATGACGACGCCCATGAGTTTGGCGAGGAACGACTCGAGCGTCTCACTCGAGCCGTTGTCCTGGCGAAACGGTGACGGCTTGCTGCGCGACACAGTGTACCGTCCCAGCAGCAGATCGATCACGTCCTGGCGGTAGCCGTCCATGAAGTTGTTCATGACGTAGCGCACGCACGAGTTGTAGCCGTCCATGAGCGCGCCCTGCTTCGTGCGCTTGCCCGTGCGCGTGAAGTCGGTCTTGAGCGCACCCGTGCCGGCGTAGAAGAGACTGATTGCGTCGGCGTTGTTGCCCCACACGTTCTTGAAGACCGTCTCCAGGCCATCGAACGGCGAGTTGAGCACGTTGCCCTTGAGCGCCGCCGTCTCGTTGAGTTGCAGCAGCAGACTGCGGCGCGCGAACAGCGACTGCACCACGTTGGTGCGGTCCAGGTTGTCCATGCAGTTGGTGCGCACGACGCCCGACTGCGTGCTGGTTACCTGGCCGTCCGCGCCTCGCGAGAAGAACCTACACACACAGTCAAAGAAACATCGATTAGTATCAAAACCCACACACAGCATCACTCATAAACTAACGAACGTACCCGTAGTCCTGGAAGTCGTCGTCGACCTGCTTGATGAGCTTCTCGAGGTTCTGCCACTTCATGTTGCGGCACTCGTGGTGGAAGTCGAACCACACGAGCCGCACGTTGGCCAGCACGTGCGAGTCCTCCGTGGCGGCGGCCGCGACGGTCTTGGCCAGTCCTTCGCCGAGCTTGAGCTGCTCTTTCTTCTTATCAATCAGATTCACGATCACCACGCGGCCGTAGAGGTTCATGAGCTCGTAGGCGTGGCGCTGGAAAGCCGCGACGTCCTTGTCCGGCACGCCGCGCTGGTACACTTTCGGCGCGTACTTCATGGTCACGGGCGAGCTCCAGTAGATCGGGATCGAGCCGCGGATCTGGACGAACGACGTCTGGCGGCCGTCGGCGAACACGCAGATCTGCTCCGTCTCCACGAAGTTGGCGACGTTGCCGTCGTCGTCCACGCCGCGCATCGTGAAGCGGCAGCCCTGGCGACGCCACGCGCGGCGCGAGATGTACACGATCTTAAACGGACTGTTGGAGCCGACGCTGAGCTGCTCCGTGACCTCCACGTACGCCTGCATCATGGGCGTGATCCAGTCGAAGAGTTTCTTCTCGAGAAATGCCTCGCACACGCCGTAGTTCCAGCAGAAGCGGCGGTCGGCGCGCTCGCTGATGGATTGACTAGCGTCCAGACTCGCGACGCGCTGCAGCGAGTGCGTGAGGTCGAGATCGAACGCAAAGTGCAGCCGCTGCGTCTCGACGTCGCGCATGAGCATGTCGATGTAGCGCGCCTCGTCCTCCTCCTGCGCGGGCGTGAGCAGCGGCAGTTGCTGCGTCGGGATCAGCATGAGCTCGAGCTTCTGCACGAGGTAGATGGGCTTGTCGTCCACGCCGCGGCCCACGCTCTTGGACTGCGTGACGAGCGCCAGGTACGGCCCGCGCAGCAGCGAGAACACGCCGTAGATGGCGTCGAAGCCCATGCGGCGGCCGTGCAAGTGCGTGAAGTCGCGCGCGTCTTCGACCGAGAGCCCGAGCGACGACGCGCCGTCGCTGCGGCCGCGCGGAAGCACGAGACACTGCGGCTTGTGCGGATGCAGCACGATGAGCGACTCGTCCTGGATCACGAGCTCGAAGCCGCGGCGCTCGAGCGACGGAAGCGGCGGCATGATGAAGAGAGAGAGACGATAAGAACGAGGAGCTCTTCGCGTGCGGCGTGCAGTGTGTGTGTTCAGACGGATGTGTGCGGGACACGGCGACCCACTTCGACAACTACTGTGAATTGCAAATATACCCTTCAAATCAGGTGACATTTGCACTACTGGACCAACAAAGTGCGATATTTACGGGAAGTTCGACGGCTACCTTTCAGTGGAGAAGCTAAACTGGAAAATGGCGGAAACACCACCAGCGGAAGATGCGGAGATGAATGCGGCGCGTGGCGAGACGACGAATGCGGCGCCTGTGGCGTGGGTGGCTGTGGAGAAGGGCATGCTCTCGCGGGTGCTGTACCCGAATCCCGTGTGTCTGCTGACCACGTACAACGCGCAGACGCAGCAGCGCAACGTCATGACCATCACGTGGCTCACGCCCATCAACAACCAGGTAGCGAGCGCGCTGACTACTCTCGTAGGCACTACTGTCGCCACACACTGATCACTGCGTGTGCTTCTACGCGTAGGGTGGCTTCGTGTGCTCCATGAACGCCAACCGCCACTCGGCGCAGTTCGTGAACCGCGTCGGCGCCGTGTTTGGTGAGTTTATCGAACTGCTTCCATAGTGGGCTCTTGACCTTGCTGACTGTTGCTTGCACTTGTATACAGTGCTGAATGTGCCCGTGGAAGGCATGGAGGAGCTCGTGCTGTCCATCGGCGGCTGCTCGGGGAAGTCGGTGGACAAGTTTGCGCAGTTCAACATCCAAACGTGTGGTCCAGGAGGCTTGGCGACGACTGAAGAACTCACACCACCACCATCAACAGACCCACAGGACAACAAGAAGCAGAAGCTGTCCAAGCAGGAGCTCAGTCGACTGGAGGTTAGAAAGGCGGCCGCGCAGAGCGTCGCGCTCGGTGACTGTGTGGCTCACGTGCTCAGTCGCGTCGACCGCATTGAGGAAGACGACGGCCACTTGCTGCTGCGGTGCACGCAGTTGGCGGCGTGGTGTCGCGACGGCTACTGGGACGGCAAGAACTTCATGCCGCAGCACAGAGATGCGCCGGCATTCCTCACGTTTCTCGGCAGCAAAGTGTTTGGCTACGTGCGCGCGAAGGAGTCGGAGCCATCGACTTCAATAGCCTAAAAGGCTTCTATCTCCGGCGGTAAGAATCGCATGTGAACCAAAATAGGATCCGCTTGGCGGCATGAATACCCACGATTCCCTGCGACGTCGACGGTGATCCCAGGAGATAACCAACCGCCAAAGCTCAGCGAGAGGACTGTCAGTCGTCAGCGATGGCTCTGGGGTCCGCGCGCAGCCGAAAGCTGCTGATGCGGGCGGTGACGACCCGGCTCTAGCGTCAGCACACGACGGCTCTCGCAAGCGCATGGCTCTCATGGCGGCTGAATGACGCTGACGACGCTGACCATGCTGGCGACGCCGAGACCGTCAACGACGTCGCCGCTAAGCGCTATAGAGTTAGTGGGCGACCTAGTAGGCGCAAGCACAAGCTATCACCAGCGAGAACTACGCGAGATTCTGCACGGGCTGTTCCCGGCAGCCTCCCTTGTCGCAAAGAGTGACCGAGACATCTTCGCCAGGTATCTCCGCCGATCATCTCGACGCCTTTGATTCATCGGTAATGGGAAAGTAGCTCAGAGAGCGACTCCCCTGATTGCGATCTCTTGTCAGGGCTACATTCGTCACCAGATCCAGAGCGCCACAGATTTTAATAAGCGCCGGGCTGTCAATACACGGCACGTTGCGCCTGAAAGAGTGCCAAGGTCGCGAATATCGGTAATGGATTAATAGACTAGGATGATGGAGACATAGAGATTGCAATCATCCTGCCGAGCGAATGACCGATAGGCAGATGCAACGGTCGTGCGGCTGTCCGGATATCACAAGAAATGCTTCCTAAAAAGTTCTCGCATGACAGTATTAGCGAAAGCGTCCGACTCTCTCTTTCCATGTTTCAAGTACAACACTACCCCCACAAGCTATTTGGAAGTTGCGGTGTGGCTCTGTCAAGCGTGTTCGATCGAGATCGAGGCACGTAGACGCGTGCGATCGGCAGTGAATTCGCCACTCCGACGGCGATGATGCGCTGGATCCATGGCTCCATGTCGAGGTTTCGCAGCATAAACGTCACTTCGCCGAACTGTCCTTGAGTGCAAGGAAGACACGTGGTGCCCAGACGAGCAAGAGCTCCTTCAACTCGCGCATAATCGAGCACGGCTACCTTCAAGTTCTGCACGTCCACTGCACCCCGAATATCAAGCGGATTGGCAGGTAGCGGCAACCCTCCCGGTGCGGCAGCTTGCGCTTCAGCCGCCTGAATAGCCTGAACGAAGACTTCCACGTTCTGCCAACCAAAGATCACGGGCGGGTCATCTTCTACGTGAACAGCGAGTTCCACGATCTTCTCGAAGAGGTGTTCCTCCCCATTTCTCTTCAGAACGTCTTCGAGTCGGGTGGGCTCGATGGCGCTGGACACTTCTTCACCGAGCACCGACAACGAATGCTCAGGCATCGGCTCGGCCACCTTCTTGCTCGTCATCTTGCTTGCAGTCTTCTTTGTTGTCTGGTTAGCCTGCGCTTTCTTCGTTTTGGTCTTCGCCTTTCGCGCCCCTTCTCTCGGTGTTGGCGCCATTGTGCGAAAAGACGAGGGAATATTGCAAAAGGTGACACGATCTGAAAGTTTCGCCACTCGGCGTAGTTCGTGAACTGCGTCGGCGCCGTGTTTGGTGAGCTCATCGTCTTGGCTGCCAATCAACGGCTCTCGGACCTTGCTGACTGTTGCTTGCACTTGTATACAGTGCTGAATGTGCCAGTGGAAGGCATGGAGGAGCTCGTGCTGTCCATCGGCGGTTGCTCGGGGAAGTCGGTGGACAAGTTTGCGCAGTTCAACATCCAAACGTGTGGGCCAGGGGGCTTGGCGACGACTGAAGAGCTCACACCACCACCATCAACAGACCCACAGGCCAACAAGAAGCAGAAGCTGTCCAAGCAGGAGCTCAGTCGACTGGAGGTTAGAAAGGCGGCCGCGCAGAGCGTCGCGCTCGGTGACTGCGTGGCTCACGTGCTGAGTCGCGTCGACCGCATTGAAGAAGATGCCGGCCACTTGCTGCTGCGGTGCACGCAGTTGGCGGCGTGGTGTCGCGACGGCTACTGGGACGGCAAGAACTTCATGCCGCAGCACAGAGACGCGCCGGCATTCCTCACGTTCCTTGGCAGCAAAGTGTTTGGCTACGTGCGTGCGAAGGAGTCGGAGCCGTCGACTTCCACGGCCTAAAAGGCTTCTATCTCCGCCGGTAAGAATCGCATCTGAACCAAAATAGGATCTGCTTGGCGGCATGAATACCCACGATTCCCTACGACGTCGACGGCGATCCCAGGAGATAGCCAACCGCACAAGCTCAGCGAGAGGGCTGTCAGTCGTCAGCCATGGGTCTGGGGTCCGCGCGCGTTGGCTGTGATGATCCGGAAGCTGCTGATGCGGATGATGAAGTCGCAACTCTAGCGCCAGCACACGACGGCCCTCGCGAGCGCGTGGCTCTCTCAGCGGCTGAACGGCGTCAGCAGCTAGCGAAAGAGCTCCAGGAGCAGCGCGAGGACGAAGTGCTGGATCTCCACACGACGCGGTCCGGCCACTATATCGACAACGCGTTCAGCCTCGTGACCGCCAACATGGCCGTCGTCAGCCTCGTGCTAGGCGCCGTGTACATGTCGCGGCCGTGCGCCAAGCCGCTGGCCAGCTTCCTGCTCATCCTTGGCGTGCTCGCTCCGTTTGCAGCGTGTCTTCCTATCCTCGTGCGCCAGTGGTTCTACCTGCACCTCCGTCTGAGGAACGTGGTCACCGTCGGCCTACTCACCACGTCGGCACTGTACGTGGCGTGGCTACTACTGGGCCAGACCTGGGCGTTCGCGTGCTCGTCCAAGAACTGCGACCAGGACCTGAGCACGGCGACCAACGCCGTCGTGTTCGTGCTGTACGTGATGCTACTGCTGTACGCCGCCAAGGTCGTGTGGTACCTGGCGTTGCGTGCTCCGTACAGCTACAAGCAGCTCTGCCTGTCGTGCTTCCGGGACCCCTACCCGAATGCACTGCAGCTCACAGACCTGGAGCTCGCGCATCTCGAGCGTCAGCACGACGATGACGATGCTGACGCTGACGCCGCTGCGACCATCAACGACACAGCGGCCAAACGTTATAGAGTGGGAGGGCGTAGCTTCAGCGGAGGACGCAAGCAGAAGCTGCTGCTCGACATGCAACGCCACCAACGAGAGCTACGCCAGAGTCTACACAGACTCTTCCCGGCAACGTCTCCAGTCGCAAAAAGAGACCGAGTCGGCGAGAGAGCGAACGTCATGCCGCTGACAGCCAAGCACAAGAAGACAACGGCAGTGCATCCGACGGGATCAAGCGGTAATCACGGTAGCAGTAGTCGCCCTTCAACCACGCGAGGGTCGGTCGTGACGGTGTGACTTCTCCCTCAACTACGGAAGGAGCCAGACACCGCTGACTGCGCTGACTACGAGAGCGTCTTCCTCCAAGCACAGTGAGTTGCTACAGACAGCTCAGCTCAGCTTAGGCGGTCAGCGGCCAAGTCACACGCATGGAGGTGTGACACGGGTCTGAGACGACGCTGATCGTGTAAAGCGCGATCGTGTCCACCGAAGTATGCTTTCTCAGAGGTCAGTAGATGCCTTTTGAATATCGATACACCTGGAAAGAGAGTTTTGGGTATGCGACAGGATATGCGTTTGTGCAGGCTGGGAAAAGTTTAGTGCGTGAACAGCTGCGTGCAATTATGGCGTCGGGCTGAAACTGAACAGCTCTTTCAGCTCTTTCAGCTCGTTGAGCTTCAGCACGTTGAGCTCTTCATGTGTGGCGGTTGCTGCTGCCGCTGCAGCGTCGCATTCGGCGTCTGCATGCCACTCGCGCGATCGCATCTGCGCTTCAGTTTCCCCCACTCACAGCCATGGCCTGTGCAGTCAGCAGCAGCAGTAGCAGCAGCAGCAGTCGCAGGCGGCCACGCTCTGTCAGCACCAGCATGCGTACGACCACCACGACGAGAGGCCTCGTCGCTTCGGCGCTGCTAGCGCTGCAGCTACTCAGCGGCGGCGCGCGCGCTGACAGCGTCGTGCAGCAGAAGCTCTTCGGTCTGCCCACGGGACTCGGTACGCCTGCCGCCTTTCTCGCCTTTTCTAACGGTCTCACTTAAGGGCAAGCTAACTGACGCCTTACTCTCTCTGCTTGTAGCGTACTATGTGGACATCAACGTCGGCCAGGCCCGGACTTCCTCGCGTGGCAGCAGCGGCTCCAACACGTTCAGCTTGCTGATCGACACGGGTTCCTCCAACACGGCCGTGGTCACTGCCGACTGCTGCTCGTCCACCAGCACGTCGCTGTTCTCGTGCTCGGCATCGTCGACCTGCGTGGCTCAGTCGCAGACCATCAGCGTGAGCTACATCACTGGCTCGTGGAGTGGACAGCTCGTCAAGGACACGTTCTCGTCGTCCGAGATCGGCACCATCACGGACATGCCGTTTGTGGAGATCGAGGACGAGTCCAACTTCATCCAGTCCGGATACGACGGCATCGTCGGCCTCGCGTACGCGAGCATCGCGTCGCCCACGGGCAACGCGCCCACGCCGTACTTCGACGTGTTGCGCGGCACCAACACCCTGACGAATGTGTTCAGCATGCTCATGTGCGGCTCGCTGCAGGCGATGCTGATCAAAGACGTCTCGTACACGGACGAGCTGTACTCGGGCGAGCTGATTCTGGGCGGCGCGACAGGCACGAGCGGGCAGAAATACTACAAAGACGAGTTGGTGTACACGCCACTCGTACAAGAACGCTGGTACAACGTACTCACGACGGGAATCAAAGTGGGCAGCGACCAGATCGACGTGAGCTGCAAGGACATCAACACGCCGAGGGTGAGTTTCGTCGTAAGAAATGTGCTTTGATTGATGGAAACTGACTTCATTTGATTGATGTAGACGATCATCGACTCGGGCACGAGCAACATCGCGTTCCCATCGGCGGTGTACACTGCGATCGTCGATGATCTACGCACCAAGGTCCAGAAGGTGCTGCCTGGCGTGGGCGACTCGTTCTTCAGCGACTCGGTGCCGTGCTGCTCGTCCTACTGCGACCCAACGGACAAAAACTCGTCCATCTTCGACCTGCCGTCGCTGACCATCTCACTCGCACTGGATGACGACGGCAAATCCGGTCAGCAGATCAGCATCACCATCCCACCAGAGTACATTTGGCGTCCACTGATGCTGTCGACGACGTTCGGCGTGCAAAAATGCCGCGTGTTCGGCATCTCCGAGGGCGACCTCACGCTGCTGGGCGACGTGTTCATGGACGGACTCTTCACGGTCCACGACCGCGAGTCGCAGCGCATGGGGCTCGGTGTGGCCAAGTCGTGTCCGAACGGCGTGAGTTCGACCAAGACCATCACGGTCGAGACGCTCAGCTCCAGCCAGAGCTCGTACTGCGACTGTGTGTCCAACTCGGACAAGAAGAAGAGCTTGCTGAGCTCGTACCTGCCCTTCAGCAGCAAGCCGTGCTTCTTCTGGATCTGGTGGATGTACGTCGTGCTGGCCTCGGCCGTGCTCATCCTCGTGTCCATCTGCGTCGTGATCTACGTGTGCTTCCAGCGCCGCCGGCTCCGCCGCCAGACGCGCCAGCTTCGCCTCCGACGCCAGCAGTCCAACGGTACGTTCCTTTCTCTTTGTCTCTTGTTAGGAACCTCAGCCACTCACTCATTCCTCTGTATCTACAGCTCTCGACCGCAACCTTCTCACGCCTCAGTGTGACGCTGGAACGCCCCCAGCGGCCGTGAGACCTTCAGCTCACAACCCCACGCAGCACGTCCACTTTCCGTCAGGAGCACGACCCAGCAACCTCACGTCCAGCACCAACAGCAGCGTGCGCCAGTCGGATGTCCACATGGACATGCGCCAACCACACAACCTCGTCTAGTTACAGACACACAACTCCTACTAATTATGAACTCGCATTACCACCATCACCAAGAGCCACGGCCTCACTTCAACACAATGAGCTCCTCAAGTTGAGGAGCTGAGACTTTCACCTCCTAGAACCTCTATAAACCGATATGTCGCGTCAACGCATGCGCACTTCCAGAAGGCAGTTCGAGAACCTTCCCCGCTTCCAATAGCTCATCGAAACCTCTCATAACCGATATCACATACTCTGAGAAAGAACAGTGAGCTGCTTCCCGCATCAACAACACCACACGGTCTCATTTCTATTCAACCAGCTCCAGTATCATGAGCGTCGCGCAGTTCGGTCTCGTGGCCGCCGGCCGCCCCGTGCTCACCGACTTCCAGTGCGTATTGTAGCATGCCGCCTTTCTCACCTTCTCTACCCAGCAGCTAACGGTATCTGTATCTGAAACAGGGAGATCGGCCCGGGCCGCTACGTGACGGAGATCGGCGACCCCATGCAGGTCACGGATCTCACGTTCTTCCTGCTGCCTGGCTCGCCCGTGCCCATGGGCTACTGCGCTGTACTGTATTTCGCCGTGCCTGCGCTGCAGAACTGGCAGCTCGTGGGCACCGTGTTCGCCGAGAAGCCCAGCGCTATCTTCCGCACGGGCTGGCCAACGCACCCGGACGTGGCCGGCCAGCCCGTGCTGCAGCTCGGCATCTCCATCGAGCCGCTGGACAACGCCAAGAACCTGGGTATCGAGGCCAGCGGCCTGCAGGAGCGCAAGGCGTTTGCACTCAAGATCGCGCAGGACCTATTTAACTACATGGCGTCGTTCTCCACGAGCAACACGAACGCGTACATGACGATCCCGACTAATTTGCTGGACCGTTGGATGGAGCGCTTCGAGAACAAGTACCGACGAGACCCCAACTTTATGCTCAAGGCCGAATAAACGCGAGTTTTCGTAGCAGTCATATACCTGGCGCCGTCCTATGTGCGGCTTTTTGTGTTTGCAAGCGTCCACACTCGTATTATTTCCATTTGATTCACTTACTCACATCCACACAATTCAACTAAACGAACGGCTAAGCGGCGGTCTTCTGCACTGGGGAGTTGAGTTTCTGTACTGGGGAATTGACCAGCGTCGTCTTGGGCTGTGGACAGCCGAATCGCTTGGTCATGCGCTCCTTCCAGTCACTCACACTGATGTTGGTCTTGGCCGCACTTAGATCATCGACGATGCTCTTACAGCGTGGCGTCTCGGCAGCAAACGCTTTCTTGAACTCTGGCGAATAGTCCTTGATGCCGCCTTCGCATTCGTCTGCGAACGCGCACATCATGCGCTCGACCTCGTCGAACGACGATGGCGATGGCCCGCCGACCATATTCATCATGGTGTTGTGCCACTCGACGACCTTAGTCACGGACGGATCCGGCGGCGTGTCTCGGAAAGTGACAGCCTCCTGAACTACCGTCGGTGCAGGAGCTGGCGTGTCGACTGCGACCTGCTTGGCTGGGTTGGAAGACAACAGCGGCACGGCAGCGGCCTTGACTTTGCCTGCGTCTTCCCCAGTCTCACCGCTAAACTGCGTAGCGGATCGAAGCGATCGTCGACCGAAGCGAGAGAACGTCGGCGAGGTGAAGCCGAATGAAGGCCGAGTCACGGTCGTGGTTGTCACTGTGGCTGGTCGAGGCGCGGCCACGACGACTCTCTGCGGACTCGCCGCTGTCACTGTCTGTGCAGCAACTGGCTGAGGAGCTAGGCCTACCGCCGTGCGGCCGTCGCAGTTCGAGTACATTGTCGAGACCACGCCTGAGAGTTCGTATGAGTAGCCGAGGTCTCGAATGTCCATGAGATCTGCGAATCGGTTGGGCACGCCCTGGAAGTACCGGCCGATGAGAGGGTCTTGCGAGCCTGGCATCACTGCTCGTCCACTGGTTCCACCACCCGTACGCATCACGATAACGTCCGTCGGGTTGAAAGCTGGTCCGTTACGGCGTCCACAGGAAGCCCACGCCACAGGGTTCGTCGCCTTCTGCTCGAATGTGAGGCGTTGCGTGCCGACACGGCACTTGTGGAAGATCACGTGAAGCAGATCCACCATCCCATGGTGAGCCCAGAACACGGGCTCTGCGGGTGACGCCAGAGTAGCCAGAGCTCCGTCCAGGTCCGAATGGATCTTGTTGTGGGCGCCTTTCTCGAGATTCGGTGACATTTGGCCGATACTGGAGGCACTGAAGAGCTGGTTCATGACGGACGCGTACGACGTCGTGGCTGGGAACGGAGCGGCATTCCAGTTGCCGCGAGTCACGCAGCGCGAGCAGCGCGTCGTACTCTCGCAGAAGTGGTCGAGCGGCTTGCTGTTCACGCAGAAGCCCGTGGTGGCGATCCCGTTGATTGTGAGTGCCGACTGGCGCATGCCCGCAGGGACGCCTCCCATCTCTGTGAGCACACTGGAGCAGCCGCCCATACTACGGCACTGGCCGTTCATGAAGCGACTGTTGTCAGTGATCCAGTCCCAGTACGGGATCGCCACGCACGCGAACTCGGCGCTCTGTCCGCGCAGCATATTCTCAAACACAAGCGTGAACATGCGATGCCAGTAAATGAACATGCACTGGCCGTGGGCTTCCATCTCGCTCATCATCTCCGTGTGCATCTCGATAAACCGCAGGTACGCGCCCGAGTCCATGGCCATTTCGATCGCGCTCTTGAACGTCGTCTTCTCCTGAGCTGTCAGCGCGTTCCAGTTCTTGCGCACGCGAGGACCGCATTGGCCGTTGGCGCTGCCGCTGAAGAGCGCAAGCGTCCACGCGAGCAGCGCCGTTGTCAGCCAAAGAAGCCTCATTGCTCAGGGGTTATTGGTACTGTAGGGAGTCCGACAATGTGCAGTCAGCTCAGCGAGTGAGCTGCTTGTAGAGTGCGATCGCTAACTGTGGAAACGCGCGGCGGTGTTGCCTGTGAGGCACCATTCACCATGCGGATCCGGCGGCATCTTTACTGGAGCGTTGTGGTGGGTCTCACTTGCAGAGCACCAGCCGATGGCCCAGTAGCCGCTCGCCTAAAGGGGAAGAGCAGCGAAAAGGATCGTAAAGTAAAGTGAGAAGGAGCAAAGGCCCGGCGGAGTCCAGACGGAGCTGCTCACGAAGATGTGGGCAGGAGCTCACCAGGCGGCGCTCGCTCCAATCATGCGACTTGTGGCAGAATCAGAAGAAAGTGCAGACACAGACTCAGCTTTTATATCTGAGTCAATCGAAATAGAAGCCCCCCCCCTCCCATCAATAGTACCCCCTTGGCTCCAATCGCGAAGAGCTCCATCTTGCCATCGCCACCAACAACCCAATTAATTGATCGCCATGGTGAAGCTGCTGCTGTGCGGCCAAGTGGACGGCCAGTGGCCGCTCGTGTGGGAGCGCGCGCGTAAGCTGAATGACACCGCCAAGGGTGCGCCCTTCGTCGCGCTGATCTGCGTGGGTCGCGCACTGCCCTTTCCTGCCGACTACATCAGCGGCAAGACCACAGTTCCCGTGCCAACATACATTTTGCCAGCGTTTGAGGACTTGGACAAGCACGAGAGCGACCCAGAGCAGGCAGCGATCGTCCAGAAGATCCGAGAGGCCGGTGCGGTGGGTGACGCGGCGCCTGTGGAGCTGTTGCCGAACTGCTTCCTGCTCTCAAAGCACGGCGTCGCGACAATCGCGGGGCTCAAGGTCGCGTTCCTCGCTGGTGTTGATGCTAGTGCAGCGACTGATGCGACCAGCGGATCGCTGGTCTTTTCAAGCGAAGACGTCAACGCGTTGCAGTCCGAGTTGGAGAAGAGCTCCGCAGCTCTTGACTTCTTCTTTAGCGCCCAGTACGCTAGCAAGTACGTATCCTCTCGGTGCTTGATCATATCTGTTTTGCTTCTGGATCTAACCGCGCTGCTTGTATGTGTGTTATCACCAGCTTCCAGCATCTCGTCGCTGATCTGCAGGTCCCAGAGGAGCTCAAGGCCGTTCGTACGAGCAGCTCCCTCGCCAAGGTGCTGAAACAACTGGCGCCGCGCTACCACATCACGAGTGCCGCCCGCGAGAGCGACGGCGGCGTGTTCTACCAGCGTCTGCCCTACGTCACTGAGTGCAGTAAGACAGGCCGCAAGCAGCTCACGCGACTCATCGGACTGTGTGGCGTCAGCGCATCCAAGGACAAGACGAAGAAGTATCTCCACGCGCTGCAGGTCGTCCCGAGTGTCGAGCAGAGCAACGAGCAGGTCGACATCCCAGTCGGAACCACCCAGAACCCGTACGCGCAGGCTGAGGCTCAGCAGCAGCGTCGCACACACATCGAAGAGCCACACGCCAAGCGCCAACGCGTGGACGGCAAGCCTGGCGGTCTCAGCGCCGAGCAGATCGCCGCGTTGACGGCTCAGTCCAACAACGGCGGCCAGTTCTTCTACGACCAGAAGATCGCAGCACGAGGCCAACACCCAGGAGCTCTTCGTCCACAAGACCAGCGCCGTGGTCAGCACAACCGACCACCGCCACTACCAGAGCGTACCGAGTGTTGGTTCTGCCTGGCGACGCCCAGTGTGGAGCGTCATCTGATCGTGAGCATCGGCCAGGAGGCGTACCTCGCGATGCCCAAGGGCGCCATCAACGAAGACCACGCACTGATCGTACCCATCGCCCACGAGGCGTCGACGACCAAGCTCAGCGGCTCGACGCTCAAGGAGATCGAGCGGTTCAAGAGTGCGTTGCGCAAGTACTTTGAGGCCCACGACAAGGACATGATCGTCTTCGACCGCAACATCCTCACGATCGGCGCCACGCACTGCCACTTGCAAGTGCTGGGCATCCCCAAGTCCAAGTCAGCCAGTGCCAAGCAAGTGTTCCTGGACGAAGGCGACAAGTACAACGTCAAGTTCGAGGAGCTCAAGCCCGAGGACGACGTGGCCCAGCTCACGAACGGCAAGCCGTACTTCTACGCGGAGGTTCCGGGCGCTGACGGTGAAACAGTGCGGCTGCTCAACTTCGTGGAGGCCAAGCAGTACATGCAGTTCGGTCGCCACGCCGCGGCGTGTGTGCTGGGTGTTCCGCGACGAGCCAACTGGAAGTTCTGCGTCGTGCCCAAGCCCGAAGAGGAAGCCATGACCAGTCAGTTCAAGAAGCAGTGGAAGCCCTTCGACTTCACGCTCGAGTACGACGACGAATAGATCAGTTGGTTAATCAAACAACTTGGTATATAGATTACGAGTTTGGGGCTTTTTCTTGAGTGTCACTAAATAGATAGAAAGGCGACGGGCGACAACGGCTCATTTACTTGGAGGTGCCAAACACCACGGACCAAATGTCTTCGGTCGCTGCCCGCGTGGCCGTGACGCCGCTGGCGCTGCGAGGGTCGTTGAGTGCGATGGGCGCCTCGTTCTGGGCCTCTAGCAGCATCTTCTCGTAGTCCATGCCGTAGACTTCGCACCAGGCGAGCTCGCCGTGGGACGCCGAGGGCATCTCCGTGCCTGTGGCTAGTGTAGCGGAGACCATGGGGGCGGACTTGGCCGGCGTGGCCTTGGCAGCCGCGGTCGCAAGCGAGCGGGTCTGGAGGCGGCTGGAGGTGCGTAGTGCGGAGGCGAGCATCGTGAGGAGGAGGAGGAAGAAGGCGTGTTGGTGGTGCCGGGGATGTTGTGGAGTGAGAGCGGACAGCGTGAAGACGAGAAGCTCTTCAGCGAGGGCAGTGGGGACGAATGCTTGGGCATGACAAGCGCACCCGTGCGGCTCGTGTCTTTTCCTCGGCGTGTTGCAGTTCGACTGGAGCCAATCAGCGACGAGGGTTCAACTGCCCAAGTTGACGTCGCCGCTGTCACAGGACCAGAAACACCCGCTAAAGTACGAAAAGAGCTCGTCCAGATGGCTACATTCGTCGACTCGACCATCCCAGAGAGGAAGAAAATGTGAAACACTGGCGCCAGGTTGAAGCTCAGCGAGCCACGGAACAATGGATTAGGCGAGTCGCAACACAGTCGCACGAGTGTGGAAGCCGAATCGATTGGCTCCAAAATTGGATCGCAGACTGGCAAGATGATCTCTGTTGAAGCAGCCTTTTCCTGTACCAGTACCAGTATATTCGAACCGTGGATTCCATGCGGAGCCTGTGATCGGACTGTGCGCTCTGCCCGTCCATTGTCTTCAGGAGGTCTTGCATTCCGGCAAAGATTCCAAAAGCAGCCATCAGCTGAACCCCCAAATGCTGATGGGTGACTTTTCAGGATACGGATACCGCACCTAGTAGTCACTAATACGTGTAGGTCATTCAAGCGGAGGAGTACTAAGTACGCTGAAAATACCTAATGATAAGTACGCACACATCGTACTTATCATTAAGTTCGCATCGCTTGGTGGAAGCGATTCCCCGCACAGCTCCATCCAGCCCAAGCAAAAAGAGGCGCCACCAACGCTCAAGGCATACTCTATCGTCTTGCTACGTGACGACCGGCCGCCAAGATGATGAAGAAGTCGGGTGTGAAGAACCGCGCGCCTGCGCCCATCCAGATCACGGCGGAGCAGATCCTGCTGGAGGCGCAGGAGCGCAAGGAGGACACGCTCAAGCCCACGCGCCGCCGCATCGCGGACGCCGAGGAGCTCAATGACTACCGCATGGGCAAGCGCAAGGGCTTCGAGGACGAGCTGCGCCACCAGCGCCACCACATCGGCACGTGGATGAAGTACGCGACGTGGGAGGAGAGCCAGCACGAGTTCAAGCGCGCGCGGTCCATCTTCGAGCGCGCCATCGACGTCGACTACAAGACGCCCACGGTCTGGCTCAAGTACGCCGAGATGGAGATGCGCCACAAGTTCGTCAACCACGCGCGCAATGTCTGGGACCGCGCCGTCACGCTGCTGCCGCGCGTCGCGCAGTTCTGGTACAAGTACGCGTTCATGGAGGAGATGGTGGGCAATCTCAACGGCGCACGCCGTGTGTTTGAACGGTGGATGGAGTGGCAGCCTGACGACCAGGCGTGGTACTCGTACATCAAACTGGAGCTTCGTGCGGGTGAAGTGCAGCGCGCGCGTCAGCTGTACGAGCGCTACGTGGCCACGCACCCGCACGAGAAGTCGTATCTCAAGTTCGCCAAGTGGGAGGAGAAGGACCAGCACCAGCTCGTGCTCGCGCGTCAGATCTACGAGCGTGCGATGGCCGAGTTGCGTGACGACGAGAAGAGCGAGCTGCTGTACATCGCGTTCGCGTCGTTTGAAGAGCGCTGTCGTGAGATGGAGCGAGCGCGCGCTATCTACCAATACGCGCTGGACCGGTTACCAAAGGAAGACGCGCCGCAACTGTACAACGCATTCATCACGTTCGAGAAAAAGCACGGAGACAAGAAACGCATTGAAGATGTGGTGATCGCCAAGCGCCGCGTCGTGTACGAGCAGCAAGTGGCCGCGAATGCGCTGGACTACGACTCGTGGCTCGAGTACATCAAGCTGGAGGAGAACGAGGCCGTCGCGACGCAGCAGTTCGGGTTGGTTCGTGAAGTGTACGAGCGAGCGGTCGCCAACGTGCCGCCGCTTGAGGAGAAGGCGTACTGGCGCCGATACATCTACCTGTGGATCAAGTATGCGCTGTTCGAGGAGCTGATCGTTGCCGACGAGTCGCCTGACCGTGTGCGCAACGTGTACAAGACGTGTCTGTCGCTGATCCCGCACAAAAAGTTCACATTCGCCAAGATCTGGGTGCTGCTGGCCAAGTTCCACATCCGCCAGCGCGATGTCCAGGCCGCGCGACTGACGCTGGGCGAGAGCATCGGCAAGTGTCCGAAGAAGAAGCTGTTCCGAAGCTACATTGAGCTGGAGCTCATGATGGGCGAGATCGATCGATGCCGCAAGATCTACGCTCAGTACTTGGTGTTCGACGCGCAGAACTGTGAAACGTGGCAAAAGTACGCGCAGCTCGAGCGTCAGGTGGGCGAAGTCGAGCGTGCACGTGCGATCTACGAGCTGGCCGTGAAGCAGCCCGTGCTGGACATGCCAGAGATGATCTGGAAGTCGTACATCGACTTTGAGATTGAGAACGGAGAGATCGAGAACACGCGGCTGCTGTACGAGCGTCTGCTGGAGCGTACCAAGCACGTCAAGGTGTGGATCAGCTTCGCACAGTTCGAAGCCAAGCACGACCAGGAGACTGCGCGTGAGGTGTTTGAGCGTGCGCTAAGGTACCTGAAGGAACAGGCCGCCGAGGAGAAGAAGCAAGAGCGTGTGCTGTGTCTGGAGACGTGGCTGGCGATGGAGGAGGAGTGGAGCAACGAGACGCAGGCCAAGAAGCTGAAGGAGATGATGCCTCGCAAGGTCACGAAGCAGCGCATGGCCTACGCGCAGGACGGGGTACGTTTTATGATGGCTTTTTGTGGACATTTCGTGGTGGAGATTTCTAACTTGTGCATTTGCTTTTTGGAAACAACAGACCGAACTTGGTATGGAGGAGTACACGGACTACATTTTCCCCGACGACGAGAAGGCCCAGTCGCATCTCAAGCTGCTGCAGGCGGCGCAGCTCTGGAAGAAGAAGAAGCGCCAGCGCGAGGAAGGCGAGGACAGCGAGACAGGCGACAGCGAGACAGGCGGCAGTGTGGACGAGTAGAACCCCACGGGGCCACTATAACCTGCTATATTCCATACCCGCATTCACTATCTACCTCTTTGTTATGATACAACAGTTTGAGTGCGTCGATCCTGTCAAAATTGATACCCACTGTGTCGCGATCATCAATTCCACCACAGATCTTCCAGACAGGCAGGCAGATCCACGAAGAACGAGTATGGCGTCTCTGCTTCGCAAGACCACAGCGGCAGTGGGACGCAACGCGCAGTCCACGCATGCCGCGTCGCCACCAGCCAGACGTCTGCGCGTGGGTGCCACGCGACTCGCAGGCGCAGAGTCGTGCCGTGCGCTGAGCACGCTTCGCTACAACCACGCCGACTCCAAGATCGGCATCGGCTACCTGCAGATCTCGCCTGAGGAGATCGAGGCCGAGCAGGAGCTGCGCGGCGTGCTGCCGGACTTCCAGCAGGCCATGAACGTGCTGCACGGCGACGACGAGAAGTTCAAGCAGCTGTCCAACGCCAAAAAGGCGGCGCTGGCGCTGCCCAACCTGGAGCGCACGGCCGAGATCTGCCGCTCGGCCATGGGTTTCAAGAGCGTGTACTCGCAGGCGGCGCTGCGCCACTTGTTCCTGACGTACTACATGGCTGGCAACTACACGATGGCCGACAAGACCATGCAGGAGCGCGGTGAGCTCATGGACTGGACGGTCACGGAGCAGGAGCGCATGCTGCGACTGCTGCTGCGCGAGAACAAGCCGCAGCGCAGCCTCGAGTGGATCCAGAAGGACGAGTTCACGGCGCTGTTCCCCAAGGACACGACCGTGCCCATCAAGTGGACGCTGTACGAGCTCATCGCCAAGTCGCTGCTCCACGGCGCCGGCCACCTGCAGCTCCAGGACCCGACGTTCACGCACGCGGTGGAAGTGCTGCGGGAGAAGAAGGACCTTGTGAGAAGCGAAGGCGGCGCGGCTGATGACACGCTGCTGAGCCACGAGATCCCGTACTTGATGTCCCAGTACGCGTCGCTGTGTCTCGTGGCGAGTGACGCGCTGGGCCCCAAGCACGCCAAGGAGCCGACCGACGAGCAGCGCATCGTGCTGGACCAGACCGAAGAGCTGTGGCGCGAGTCGCTGGCGTGGGTCGAGAAGCGTGTGGGCGAGAGCGGCACGGACGAGCTCACGTCGGGCGTGGACGCGCCCTTCGAGGCCTGGATCCAGACCAACCTGGGCGAGCTGCTGCTGCGCACCAAGCGTCCCGAGGAGGCCATGGAGCTACTGGGCAAGGCGCTGCAGACCCAGCAGAGCCAGAAGGGCAGCAACGCGCTGGCGCTGGGCCGTGTACTGGGCCGCATCGCGCAGGGCTGCCACGCGCTGGGCCAGGCCGTGTCGGGCGAAGGCCTGTTCTCGACGGTCGTGGACTCGTTCGAGAAGGAGACGCACCTGTCGCCCACGGACCAGCTCGAGTACGCGCGTGTGCTGCGAGCCTACGGACGTCTGCTGGGCGACTGGGACAAGCGCGAGAAGGACGCGCAGCTCAAGCTGGAGAAGGCCGCGGCCATCGAGAAGGCTGTCGCGCAGCAATGCGAACGCGACGGATGCAAAGAGGCGCTCCACCCGGCGTTCTACCTGCCGCTGTAGGAAGCTCGCCTTTCTCAATGCATATCGATCCATCTCATCAATGCCTTTTGTGTCCATGTTGGGTTACGCTGAGAGGATACGTTTGGTTACGCATATCTTGGACATCTATCTCCCTATTACTGGCCCCTGAGGTGAGCTTCTCAGTGAGGAAGGTCATATAGAATCTGATTCCACTGACCGCCATCATCACCATGCCGAGAAGCGAGGGGCGGCCGCTTCTGCCGGCGACGGCGCCGTCGTCACTGCACCGCCACGGCAGCAGCAACGCCATCAACACGGCGCATGCGTCCGCCGCGCCGCCGTCCTCCTACAACGCCACAGGCGTCAGTGGAAACGATAGAAACGCAGGCAATAATGGAGGGTCTCATGGAGGCGCTGGTGCGGGCATTGCGCGTCGCCGGCCGCGACTGCCGCAGCGGCCGCGCAAGACCTCTCTACGGCACGATATCTGGACGGTGCTGCGCTACAGATCGTCGGCGACGCACCGCGACGGGCTGCAGCTGGCGTCGTACGTGCTGGAGCTGTGCATCCTCACGCTCGTGCTGCTCAACGTCGTGCTCGCCATCTCCGAGTCGTCGTCGCTCGTCACCACCACCGCAGGACCGCGTACGTAGTACTATTACAAGACTCTAGGCTTACTGCTACTTCGCCAGGGGCTCACAAGCCTGCTTGTTGTCTGTACAGACCAGCAGTCGGAGTGGTATCAGACGTTCCTGCTCGTGTCGACGGTCATCTTCTCGTTTGAATACGCGCTGCGCTTCTGGTCCTGCGTCGAGGACGAACGCTACAACTCGGCCATCTTCGGACGGTACGCTCTCTTCGTACTCCATCTATCTGTAAGGTTACTCACCATGCTTCCTAGCCTCAAGTGGATGTCGCAGCCCATGTCCGTCATCGATCTGCTGGCGCTCGTGCCCTTTTACCTCGAGATCGTCTTCGAGTTCATGTACAGTATCCCCTCGTAACCATCCCACAGCCTCATACCAGGCTCTGACCTTTGTCTGTATACCTCTCCGTGTATGTAGGGTTATCCCCGCGTACCCTGGCGCCCTCACGCTTCGCAGTCTTCGTCTGCTGCGGATCCTGTCGTTCCTGCGACTAGAGCGATCCTACAGCGCCATGACGAACCTACGACTCATCTTCTCCAGGAAGAAAGAGGAGCTGCTGGTCGTCACGTACCTCACGGCCGTGCTCGTGCTCACGTCGTCCACGACCATCTTCTTCCTAGAGAACGCCGCTCAGCCCACAGTGTTCTACAGCGTCGGCGCTTCGGCCTGGTGGTCCGTGGAGACCATCACGTCGCTCGGCTACGGCGACATGGTGCCTCAGACCACAGCGGGCAAACTGTTCGGAGCCGTGCTGGCTCTGTGGGGCATCATCCTCTTCACGATTCCAGGCGCGATCCTGGGCAGCGCGTTCATCGAAGTGATGCTGGAGCAGCAGAAGCGTGATGAGGAGGACGTGCTGAGCGTCATGATGCGGAGCTCGTTTGAAAACCAGCCCTTCACGAACAACCCCAACGCCAGCGGCGTGTTCAGCCGCCAAGTCAGTGAGATGGACGTGGACCGAGGAAGCTTCCTCCTCAACTCACCGCTGAGCCAGTCCGCCAACTCGTTCCGACGGCCTTCTCCACGCGTCGCGGCGGTGCTGCGAGTGGACGCACTCGCGTTGAAAGTGGATGAGATGGCCGCAGCACAAGTACGTTTCACTATATTGGACCTTGCGTTGCATATCAAGTCACTAGACTGATGGTGTTGTCTTGTAGACGCAAATGGCCCAGCACCTCGCGGAGCAGAGCGCGCAGATCGAAGAGCTGCGACGACTGCTGGAGATCCTCGTGGCATGATCGGAATGAACAAACAGACTGGTCATGGAGAGGAAGCTATGGCGTTCGATGTAAGACCGCGGATGTGAGTTCTGGTTTTCGTGGTTGCGCCAGGCATCGAATAGAGAAACGCGTATGCAACTAAGGTATATAATATTTCGTAGACACTCTGCTCCGTCTTACTCTTGGTGCCATCCCATTTGCCCTCAAGTCCTTAGTGCCCAATGCTTCGGTCGAACACTCGCTTTGCGCTCCGTTAGTTCATGTGGTCCAGTTGTTCGACACCGTTCTCCTGGATGAATGCATGGACTCGCGAGGGGTGAAACTTGAAGGCGGGGGCTTCCTCCAGATACTCGTCGACTGCGTACTTGAAGAATGCCCACGCTGGGATCTGTAAGACGCCTTCTTTGGTGGTGTAGAAGTCGATGACGTCGCCGATCTTGATCTTGGCGTACTTGAAGTCGATCGGCATATACTTTGACCAATGAGTGGCTAACTCACCAATCTTCTTGTCGTAGATCTGGCGGATGAGCCCCACTTCACCCTCACTCGCATGGACAATGACGTTGTTCAGTCGACCGTCGTTGTGGTGCCATGAGATGAGGATTCCTCGAAGTCGGTGATAATCTTCACCAGCATCTTCGAACCAGTACGAATATCCTTCCACCGAGCTGACGGGAAAGTTGTCGGACATCGCTCTAGCGGTCAAACAGGTTGTTCTAGACGTCGGTGGTGAGAGATTTGGATATGAAGGCCTTTGAAGTCAATGCGGTAAGACTGGTTGGGGAACACTTCAGCAGTACTTCAATGCTGGGCAATGCTCCTAAACTTAGCTCGACACCTTTCACATCGACTTCGACGTACTACTTGTGGGTTCACCGTCCCCTGTCAAAGTCGCTACTGATCGTTGGGGGTCACATTCGTGCGACATCCTTACGTACCTATGTGGACGTCACGTTCGACATCGTAGATCAAGATGGGGGCGATGCGATCGACGTCGTGCATGATCAGCGACGGCGCGTTGCTCAGGTCCCGCAGAGGGCGTCACCCACGCTCGTACAGTGCTCGTGGAGGAGACGCTGCGTGACTGGACAATATGGACCAAGTTTCTCCGTGAACTGCACGGGCTCACCGTGGGCGTTTCGTATTCTTTGCGGGCTGCGCGTTTACGTAGAGCTGATTGCACCTAGAAGATCGAGGCTAACGTTACCAGGCATTGATCGCGTCATGAAACAAGCTAGTCGATCGCAACAATCTCGACACGGTACTGAATCCAACCTACGAAGTCGATGGTGACATATACTACGTAGTATGGTGGATCGGGTCGGGCCTCCACAAGAACACGACGGCTTCCAATTGCACACAGTCGACTCCCAACAGCTAGCGACAGTCTTGCCACGACGTCCACACGTCTCGCACGCCAAGAAGCCGCACAAGACTCGTCACGTCATCCTCATGCGCTTCCCAACGTGCATCCTGCGTGTGGTGACGCGTTGTCTCCACCATTTGCTGCGTGTCTCTCATCTCCGAGATCCGAAAGCCCGCCAACGCCTCCTCGGCCGTCACGATGGCCATCTCCACTCGCCGGATCACCAACGGCGACTCGAGTTTCTGTCGCTTCGTGCTTGTTGAGGACTCTTCTTGGAAGCTAGCGTCGGATGAAGACTGTGAGTCCGACCGGCTCGCGCAGGCCATCAGCTCCTTCAAGAAGGACGCCATGTACACCCAATGCACCACGCCATGAGCAGTAAACGGCTTCACAAGCTGCACGAACCGCACGAGACCAGCCTTGCAGTCCACGAACACAGCGTCGAAGCCACCGTAGTTGTACCGCGGCCGCTTCCACCACTGCGGGCCGTCTTCTTCCGCAAGCACGGGCTTCAACGCCTTGCCGCGATAGTCTTGATCGATCTTGAGCCAGTCGATACGCCCAGTCCAAGTCACTTCAACTTGCTCCGAGACGCCACTTGGGAGCTCGTACAGCGTGAGTGACCCCGCCTCCAGTGCTGCAAGAAACTGAGTTTCCAGCAGCAAGCCGTCGCGCCCAGTGATCGCATCAACAAAGCCATTCGACACAGCGTCGCCACTCGTGTGGACGTCCCTGATCCCAGACACACCGCGTGCGATGGCAGTCCATGCGGTCATGTACGGAGTGACCACGTAGGCAGGCTTCGAGCCTCCTGCGTCGTACGTCGACACAGCGTGCAGCTCTCTTAAGGTCTGGAGTAAACCCCAGCCGGCTCGGAACACAGCCACGTTACCACCAGAGAAGAAGTATTTGCCGCGAACACGCGCCTCGCGCGACAACTCCAGCCTGGGGCTCTCCTCCCGGTCTATCAGTCGGGCCTCCATGGATGCGTAGAAGTCGTCGTGCTGGGCTGCCTCCAGATACTCATCCACCGTCCACGCCGGCACAATGGCTTCACTGATGGTACCACGCACACTGTCGTCGCAGAAAGCGAGACGCTGCTTGTGCTCTGCAGTCAGCGCACCAGCCTCGACAAACACGAGCCGCTTCGTCGCCGTGTCCGCCTTGTACCAGTCAGCGATCACGTCGAGCATCCTGCCCTTGTGGTTGTGCTCCATGAGACGCGAGCAGATCACGAAGTGCTTGGTGGACGAGGGCACTTCATCGAGCAGCTCCTTCACGTCCACGCGCATCATCGCCCTCGCGCGTAGGTCCTTCTTAAGGCATCGCGTCCCGCCCTGCTCGTATCGAGCGACGGCCAAGCTGCCTTCTCCAATCAGAGTAATCGTCCAGTCGTGGCGCAAGTGGACGAACGCAAACACCAAGGCGAGCCAGGTCGCGCCATAGCCGTGAGGGCCGCGTAGCCACCCGATATCGCCGTT
>JAADXB010000100.1:0-25818 GCA_023337495.1 Pythium diclinum | reverse complement strand
TACTGGCAGAAGCGAGCGAGACTGACGTGCCGCCGAAGCCACGATTCTTCTACCGGCAATGAGAGCGGAAGCCGCTCGCGACTGACGACAGCGCTGGCGATGGCTACCAATTGGATGGGTCACCCATTGGGTGTTACATGAAAGAAACTCACCCATTTCCCACGTCTACAATGCACGAAACAGGGAGACAACAGGCTCCGTACATGGCGGAAACGTCTGTGTTTCCTCGTCGCACGCAAAGTCACTTCAGCTAATGCTCAAGCGACATCGAGGCGCGATATGCGACGTACAATTAGGGTGAATGTGCGTGAGTCGCACTGTCGTTCTCGTTTCCTTGAATCCGCCTTGAGTTGAAGTGCTGCCTTCGCAAAGACCAACGCGCATGCACCGGCGAGTTTCTCGGGAATTGAGCGGCGAGCATGATGCACCAAGATGCACTGGTCTCCATGTAAATGCATGTGGGACGCGAGTGTAGATTGAAGATGATGAGGGGATTTCCGAGCAGGATGCGACGGAGATGGCGGCGAATTCTTCTCCACGCCACCGCTGCTCCATCTACATGCTGCCTTCATACTCATTGAGCATTTGCCTCTCCACCACACAAAGCAACCCAGTCTACGTGAGTCGCCGCCATGCCGTCCCTCCGCTCGCTCCTCTGCATCACCATCGTCGCGCTGCTCGCCGTCAGCGCCTCTGCCGAGACCCCAGCGGAAGCCAACACGCGCACCATGGTCGCCTCGCGCTCCACCATGAACGACCCGACCGCACTCATCAACAAGAACATGGCCGCCAGTGGCAACAATATCGCCATCACTCGCAGCAACGTCATCGCCAAGCAGGACGACGTCGCCGACATTGAGACGGCGACCAAGACTGAAGCCGAGACGCAGAAGGACGTGGACGCTGAGCGTCAGCGAGCCCCCATCGACACCAGCAAGCAGGTCCCGAGTCAGCTGCCGTGGGATCTCACACTCACGGGCGAACGCGACACGTTGACGGCGCCAGAAGACTCGCACAAGGAGCAGTTCTACGGCTACCGCCACCGCTTCTACTACCCGCACTTCCGCGGTGGCTACTACGGCTGGCGCTACCCGATGAGCTACTGGAACTACTACGGTCCACGCTACTACGGCAGCTACTGTCCGTTCGGCCGTAGCTACGGCAACTACTACTACTGCTAAGGAGCTCGCCGCGATGTAGCGTCACCCCGCCGTGTCGTCAAGTCTGAAAGCCCTGCATGCGATCGTGTCGTCAGCTTCAATGCAACATGGATGTTTTTCTCTCATTAGTGCTACGTTCATCCCGTAGTCTCCATCATTTCGTGGCCTTCTTGCTTGAACCAGCGCCCATCAGTACCTGGAACTCCTGGAAATCGATCTTACCGTCGCCGTTCGCATCCACAGCTCCGATGATCTGCGTGGCCTCTTCAAGCGAGATGGATCGGTTGCCCAGCACGTGCATGACGTGCTTGAGTTCGTCCGCATTGATGAAGCCATCACCGTTGCTATCGAAGAGCTACAGATAACCTCAGTCATTTAGACTCCCTCTAGGTAGAAATTGATAGAGAGTGAGACGTACGGCAAAGGCAGCTCGTAGGTCGCCTTCAGTGATGTCGCCTCGCTTGAAGAGCCGCTGGTTCATCATCGTCACGAACTCGAGGAACGAGATCTTGCCGTCGCCATCCAGATCGGCCTCTCGCATGATCGCATCGACTTCGTCTCTGTTCAACAACCACATACATCAAACGGTGAGTATGCATAGCACGTTTCCACGCTTGCCGTTGTCTTGTCGACTGTGTGTACTTGTTGAGATGCTGGCCAAGCGCAGTCATGACAGCCAGGAGCTCCTCCTTTGTGATATCACCGGACTCGTCTTTGTCGAACAGCGAAAAGGCCTCTTTGAACATGTCCATGTTGACCGTCGTCGTGCGCTGCACCTGGTTTGGATCCACGACCGCGGGTTTGACCGAAGCAACCTTCGCCTTCTTTGGTTTGCCCTCGAACTTGGCGTGCTGCATGCCCATGATCACTGTGAGGATGTTGGCTCGCAGCTTCTGCAGTCGCTGGTAGGCAAGCAGACGCTGCGCATGGCCATCCGGCAGCGGCGTCGTCGCCGGTGTGTCTCCTAGTAACCACGGATGGGCCAGTGTCTGTTTCGCGCTGGGTCGTGTAGCTGGATTCGGGTCCAATAACTTGTCAAGAAACTCCTTGGCATCCGACGAGAGACTCTTGTACCACTGGTTAGAGACTGTGGAGACACAAGTAAGAATCTCATCAATCACAGTCAAGACAGTATCTACGCCACTTACCATCATACTCGCCCCTGGCGATCTGCGTGACGATCTCGGCGTCCGATCGATCGCCTCGTGGATCAAACGGATGCACACCCGTGAGCGTGATGTACGCGAGCACGCCGAACGCCCACATATCGGCGCTTTGGTTCTGAGGCTGTCGCCGGATGATCTCGGGCGCCCAGTACGCACTACCAGTACCAGCAAGAGCATTTGTCAGCCACTACCGGTAAACACAATGGGTCGTGTCGACGAAGAGACTTACATGGTGCCGCTGGGGTGGGTTTCGATGAAGTGCTCACCAGGAGCAAGACGCTTGCTGAGCCCAAAGTCCTATCAGTACGCGCAGCTGAATGTGAGCAACGTAAAGTAGAAGTGATCATATCCACAGCCACGTCCTACCGCGAGCTTCAAGTCAGCGTCGGTGGACTGATTCGTCAGCAGCACGTTCTCGGGTTTAAGATCGCGGTGGCTGGCACACAAAACACAACGTTAGGATCAACTAGGCAACATGTATACACAGTCAAAGCCTTACCAGACGCCCATGGAGTGGACATACTCGAGCCCGAGGCAGATATCTTGGAGCAGGCGACTGGCGTCACGCTCGGAGATCGAGCCCATGTCCACGATGTAGTCGAAGAGCTCACCACCTTCCACGAGATCCGTGAACATGATCGTCTCCTTCTCACTGTAGAGCACATCGTGGAGTCCGACAATGTTGCGGTGCTTGCCCAAGTGCTTCAGCATGGCGATCTGCAGCGACTCACATAAGATCACTACTACTGCTACGATCCAGTTGAAGCAGGTTGTAGATATCTGATCGTACCTCAGCTTCGATGTCGGCCATGGAGCACGACTTTGGATCAAAGATCTTGGCCGCGAGCAGCTCATTTGTCTTCGTATCGCGCGCGAGACGCACGACCGAGAAGCCTTTGAATCACAGCCATCCGTCATGTTAAACCAGCAATCTCACGGCGCGTTGTCATCCACTCGTACCTCCTCGCCCGAGCTCCTTGTACAGCACGTAGCGATCTGTTTGCTCGCGACGCTGGTGCGTTAGGCACTGCGCTGGTGCGTCTTCTTCTGTTGCGAGCGCCACCACTGTAACCAGAGATACCGCAAGGGCAGCGGCGCTCCAAGTGGTGGAGGGGGAGTCAGCGGATACCACGGAGCTGCCCATCGCAGCAGCCTGACGGCTCACGCTCCGCCCCACATTCATATAGTGAGGGGTGGACAATAAGCGACGCATATATCCACTACGTGGCGTGGCTGCGGACGCCCCCACAGCACCATACACGCGCTGGCTTCCGCGCACCGCACGCCGCATTTTCCTGATGGAGCTCGTCGAAAAAGTCAGATGCGTTTGAAGATGAGTTGCCTCAAACATCCACTGTGCCCAAATGTAGGTACACATCGTACCATATATTCGGTACAATTGGTCTGTGTCTCTTCATGGAATGGATCCACCGTTCAAGAACTCCAACGCCAAAACAATGGGCACGGCATGGAGCCGCTGGCTGGAGAGCGGTGCGTTCGACAAGAAACGATACATCGACGCAGACGCACAGCGAGCCTTCTACTCGTCACTAGAGGTAGCAGTTGCGACGATTGAGAAGGCAGTGGTCGATGAACAAGACGACGTCGTGGGTGCGAATGCGACCAACGACGGCGACGACCAGGCAATCGCACAGCTCCAGTACGTGCTGGAGAACTGGGCGCGTGAAGCAGGGACGCTGTATGACCGCGTGGGAGACTTCCCATTGATTTTACCGATGCCGAGCGAGCTGCATACCCACTCACAGGCCCCGAACAATGAACAGCTCAAGCCCAGCGAACCAGTGACGAGCCAGGACGAGCTGAAACTCGCTGCTGTCAGTCGAGATAAGCTTGCAACATCCGAGCGAGTCTTCAGCGCTATGAAACAACTTGCTCAGAAGCTGCCAGAGAACGAGCTGCTCAACATACTCGGCAAGTATCCTCGTGCCGTGCGGCTCTTCGTCTCCCAGCAAGTCCAAGTGAACGCCGACGCCGTCACTCCGTTCCATCTTCTCGAGCAAAGCGGCCACTCGTCGCGAGCGGCATTCCACGTAGGTAAACTGGCGTACGGAGAAGAGGCTTTCGTAAAGAAAATGGGGCGGCTACAGGAAATGGCGGCGCTCCTACAGCGAGCAGAGCAGGCCCCCGAGACGTCCGCTGCAGACCGCGCGACGGCGTCGTTCAACAGAGTGATGACAGAAGAGATGATCGAGCTGATTGATACCCAGAACCGTCTAGAGAACCGGCTTGGCGTGATGCATCTCATCGGCTCCTCCGTCATCGAGACCGTCGACAAGCTGCTCACCATGTTCCCTATCTACCCGACTGCACTACGCAGTGCAGTGGAGTTTGCGAGGGATTTCAACGTCCATCCGAAGCAGCTCTGGTGGTGTTTGATACGGATCCTTTCGCAGACCAACCAGTGGTTCACGCTGTTCACTCTGAGTGCCGTGGCGCCGCCGCCGTTTGGGCTGACGGCGATCGCCGAGTCTCTAGTGGACGCCCAGCGAGCGGATCTAGCGCCTGATTTCATCGCGACGATTGTTTCGGAGAGCGAGCGAGATGCTGTCGTCGAGTTCCTCGAGTCGCATTCGCCATCGGAGCCGCTGGAAGGCCAGGAGGAAGAAGCGGGATGAGCAGCTCTGCCCAATGTATCACACGTCGCAGTTCGCTATGAGATGTAATCAAGTATTGTATTCCACAGGTTGCGTGCCGTCTCAACATTCCTCCTCGCCAAAGAATCGATTACCACAGGTCCTGCTGGTTGAAGTTGATCCGTAAATAGCCCGTTTTTACTGCATGCCGTGTTGTTTTCGACACGTAATTACCAAGTTGAGCTTGTCAGCCCACGGCGCCAGATGCTCACAATGCCCGAGTGGATCCTCCCACTATGAGCAGCTCCTGACCTAACCGGCCAGGCCACTTGCTGCCTGTAGACGACAGCGCTCGCTGGACCTACGTCATTCCGCGTGTTGCCATCGGCCGCATCTCCATCATCCACCATGCTGCGCTTGAAGGGCGCCATCCCACGCGCGCTGCTGCGTGACGTGGCCGCCAAGACCAAGCTCGCGCCGACGCAGCGCCTCTTCTCCACGGCGACGCTCGAGTCGCTCGCGCTGCGCTCCATGGCCACGGCCTTCCGCCAGTACGGACACCTGGAGGCGGACATCGACCCTCTGGGTCTGCGCAAGCCCAAGCCTGTGAAGGATCTGCAGGCTGAGGAGTTCCAGGCGCTGCTGCAGCAGACGGCCAGCGGCCAGGCCGCCTACGAGCGTCTGCGTGCGAGTTACTGTGGCAAGATCGGCTTCGAGTTTGAGTACCTTTCGAGCCCAGAGGAGAAGCAGTGGCTGGCTGAAGCTGCTGAGTCGCTGGATGCCAAGTTCCCTGTGCAGCCGTCGGACATGCGCAATGCGTACACGTCCATGCTCATGGCGGACGTGTTTGAGAACTTCATGGCCAAGAAATTCTCGTCGTTCAAACGCTACTCGGGTGAAGGCGCCGAAGCCATGATGCCTGCCGTTCACACGGTGCTCCAGTCGGCGGCGCTTGCCGGTGTCTCGGACGTTGTGATTGGCATGCCGCACCGTGGCCGTCTCGCGATGCTTGTGGGTTTGCTCGACTACCCAGCGCACAAGCTCTTCTACAAGGTCGGAGGCTACACCGAGTTCCCAGAGGGCTACGAAGGCGTGGACGACGTGACGTCGCACATTGCCCAGTCGGTCGACAAGCAGTACGGCGACAAGAAAGTGCACGTGTCGCTGCTCCACAACCCGTCGCACTTGGAGATCATCAACGCCGTGACGACCGGTAAGGTGCGTGCTAAGAACGATGCCGGTGCGAATGCCATGGGCTTCATGCTGCACGGTGACGCGGCGTTCTCGGGCCAGGGCTGTGTGCCTGAGGGGCTCTCGCTGTCGCAGCTGCCGAGCTTCAAGACGAACGGTTCCGTGCACTTGATCGTGAACAACCAGGTCGGCTTCACCACGACTTACAAGGACGGCCGTTCCACGCGCTACGCGTCGGACATCGCCAAGGGCATCGAGGCGCCTGTGCTCCACGTCAACGGTGAGTCTGTGCACCACGTGATCCAGGCTGCGCGTCTCGCTGTGGCGTACCGTAACAAGTTCAACAAGGACATTGTGATCGACATGATCGGCTACCGTCGCCACGGCCACAACGAGGTCGACGAGCCGCGCTTCACGCAGCCAGTCATGTACGACGCCATTTCCAAGGCCGGACGCTTCCCGATCAAGTACTCGCAGGAGCTCCAGCAGACCGGACTCGTGACTGCCGATGGTGTGCAGAAGCTCTTCGACCGCTTCAACAACCACCTCGAGAGCGAGTTGAAGAAGGTCACGGACGGCTACAAGCCAACGGAGATTGACGCGTTCAAGGGAAAGTGGGCCGATATCAAGCAGCCGCGTGCTGCGGAGTTGTACGAGCAGCCGGCGTCCGGTGTGTCGGTGGACCGTTTGATTGAGGTCGGTCTTGAATCGGTCAAGCTGCCGGCGAACGTGCAAGTCCACGATCGTCTCCAGCGCAGCCACATTGAATCCCGGAAGAAGATGCTCTCGACCACTGGCCGTGACGCCAGTGAGATCAAGGTCGACTGGGCGACGGCCGAGGCCATGGCCTTCGGCACGCTGCTGCAGGAAGGCCATGGTGTGCGTCTCGCCGGCCAGGACTGCCGTCGTGGCACGTTCTCGCACCGCCACGCTGCGTTCACCGACCAGTCGAGCGAGGATCTGTACTTCCCGTTCAAGCACATGGCTTCGTCCAAGGCCAACTTCAACGTGATTAACAGCAACCTCTCGGAGCTCGCTGTCATGGGATTCGAGTATGGCTACTCGTGGGAGGACCCACGCAACCTCGTGCTGTGGGAGGCCCAGTTCGGTGACTTCAACAACGGCGCGCAGATCGTGATCGACAACTTCTTGAGCTGTGGTGAGTCCAAGTGGATGCGCCAGACGGGTCTCACGCTGCTGCTTCCTCACGGCTACGACGGCGCTGGCCCTGACCACTCGAGCGGTCGTCTCGAGCGCTTCCTGCAGCTCGTGGACACACCTGCTTTGGACCACGTCTCGTCGGCTTCCAAGACCGAGTTTGACTGGCGTAACTACCAGCACAACACCAACATGATCGTCGTGAACATCACGACACCAGCGAACTACTTCCACCTGCTGCGTCGCCAGCAGCTGCGCTCGTTCCGAAAGCCGCTCGTGGTCATGGGCCCTAAGACACTGCTGCGTCTCGCCGACGCAACCTCGAGCATTGAGGAGCTTGGTCCTGACTCACAGTTCCAGCCTGTGTACAGTGACGTGTCCATCACCAAGCCGTCCAAGGTCAAGAAGGTCCTGTTCTGCTCGGGCAAGTTCTACTACGATCTCGTGCGTGAGCGCAGCAAGCGTCTCGGTGAGAAGGAGGCCCAGGAAGTCGCGATCGTCCGTATTGAGGAGCTCGCGCCGTTCCCGTTCGAGCAGATCGCCGCGGAGATGGACAAGTTTGACCACGCCAAGAAGGTCGTGTGGGTCCAGGAGGAGCCGCTGAACCAGGGCGCGTGGCTGTACACGCGTCCTCACTTGGAGAAGGTCGTGAGCAAGAAGGCTCTGCCGGTCGAGTTCATTGGCCGTGAGAGTTTGGCGGCGTGTGCCGTCGGTCTCTCCAAGCGCAACGCCCTGCAGAGCCAGGAGATCTTCGCTCAAGCTTTTGATCACTAAGTCAATCGCGGGCAAGCCGACTGTGAAGGAATCAATCCTTTCAGGTGTGATGTGAGACCACGATTTCAAACCGTAAAAACAGGAAAATAGATGGAAATGAGGTTCATTTATGCGGCGCAGTGAGTCAAGATGGCACAAATGATCTGGTCGTCCTGTGGAGAGGTCGTTGGACGGACGTGATCGCGATGTAGCTTCTCGGCCAAGAGTTCCGCGAGCTTCCACTTGCCGCTTTCCACACTCAGCAGAAACAATTGACACTCGGTCGATACTACGGGTGGTGTTGCCGTGTGAACCACACACCACGCAGAGACATCGCGAACGAGTGAGAGATGCGTCGGTATCAATGCGACGATAGCAGCGAGTTCCTGCTGCTGCTCCAGAGAAAGCTCAGGAGCTGGTAGTCTCACCATGATATCCATCACTGCGGCATCACCGATGGAGAACTCGTCGGTATCGACCTCGCTACGGTCGCTGTCCGTATCTTCTTCCTGAGCCGATGTCGATCCATCGTCGCTATCAGCAGCTTGGTTGTGATCCGTAGTATGTAGATCGTCTGAGAGCTCGAGGTGAAGATCCACTGTCTCGACGAGTCGCTCTTCAACGTCGTCTCCACCGCAGTCGCTTTCTTCGTCGTGTTCGACATCATCTTGCTCTTCGTCTTCAGCAATGCCGCTGGTCTCAAGGGAAGGGATCGCCGCATCCACAGTCTCTTGTGTAACCTCTGTGGGACTGTTCACACTGCTTTCATTACCTTGGAGTTGCTCTTCATCGTCATGAACCCCACCATCGTCTTTTTCCTCCGCTTCTTCGTCTTTTTCTTCTTCATCATCTTCACTGTGTTGGAGTTGTTCGGGTTCACCGCTGCTATGATTGAGTGAAGCAGGGTCAACGCACTCGCTAACCAAACTGCCTTGAAGTTCTGCCGAGACCTCCAGCTCCTTCTCGTCCTCCTCCTCGTACTCGTCTTCAGCCACAACAACTTCGTGCTCGAGCTCCTGGTCGTCATCGTACTCGTCCGTCTGCGGTTCCTGCACGACCGATGTATGTTGCTGTTCATCATCCTCGTACTCGACTTCTTCTTCATCTTGATCTGCTCCAGCTCCAAGATTCTCTTCGACATGCTGCACTCGGTGTGGTCCAGCTGCCTCTTGTGCTTCATTGTGAGGGTTGTCATCATCCTCGTATTCTTCGCCATTATCTTCTGGCTCATGCTCCACAGCGTCGTCATCCTCGTACTCTTCATCGTTGTCTTCTGGCTCGCGCTCCACAGCGTCGTCTTCTTCCCAGTCTTCACCACGTTCGCTCACGTACGAAGACTCTTCAGACCGACCGGATCGTCTCCACTCGCGTGAATCCTGGTGGCGGCGCGAGGTTGGATTGATTTCCTTTTCAGAAGCTGCAGGCGACTCGTCGGTTCCGTCATCTTCATCATCATCATCATAGCGCGGTTCTTCCTCGAAACTCAGCTTGCCATCAGTCGGATCCCGCTCTCGCTCTGGATGCTGGGCTGATTTTGTGTGATCCTTCCCGCTTGTCTTGGTCTCTTTCGTCTTCTTCTTGCCCTTGAACACTCTAGACAACCGGCGCTTCCACTTCTTCCAGCCCTTGGGCTTCTTGGGCGTCTTGGTCTTCAACGTCTCATCTACAGATTCTGGAGGTACAGGTGCCGACACGGCGTTCACGTCAGCAGGCGCGTGCTTTGGCATCGTCACGGGCCGTCAGCACTGCGCGCCGTCGTTGTGTGCACTTGTTTCAGCATTTTCGTCCAGATCCTGTGCTTCGACTCGGTCCTGATCTTGAATCTCGTTCTGAATCAACGCACAGATTCATATCTCTCTCTCTCCAAAAATACAATCCATTTTGTGCTTGGATATGCATTCTCAGGAAGCGACTAGGATACCTACTGGATATTACCCCGGCCAGCTCAACAGTCCTAGAGTACGCTGACTGGGACTGACATGCAGTTCATGTACACTGATGGACACACAGGATGGCTTGCCTTCGGCGAGACGTTTATCTACGGCGTCTGGTAGACGATGGCAGACGCGTAGCTCACGGACGAGTCGCTGTGGCGCTTGCAGGCGCTGCTCTGCGCGTACTTGACAAACTTGATCGAGCACTTGATGTTGGATGAGGCCATCAGCGTGTGGAGCAGCACTGAGATCGGGTGGCGTCCGCAGATCGTGTTGCTCGTCTTCTCAAGGTACTCGCTGAACCCGACGGTATCCAGACGCTCAATCAACTACCAAAAACGCCAAGTTTTAGTTTCTTGATCACTGGCAAACGACAACGCGTTGTTTGTGACCTCCGTACCGTCATGGCTTCGTGGTCGAGGTGGTTGATGTACTCGTGGATCTCGCCATAGGCCGAATCATGCGGCTGATAGCGGAAACTACGACACTCAGAAGACCGTTAGGCATTCGGTTTATACGAGGTCAATAGGAACCAAACAAACGCACCGAGAGCCCCAGTGGCAAAAGTCTGAGCTGACCACGAACAGGTTCTCAGGGTCCTCCAAGTACGGCGCGAGGATGCTGCACGCCACCAATCACTTCAGTTAGTATATAGACACACAAATGGTCTGTGAGTCTGTGCTTTTGAGTGACACTTACCGTCCGTACTCGGCGTCGACGCGGCTCTTGGTGTCGCCCACGAGCAGCGGCACGGCCGTGAACTTTCGGTCGCCCATGACTTTGTAGACGAACGGCAAGTGCATTTCGATCGAGTGCTCGTCTTCGTCCACTTCGAGCGACATGCGCGAGAACTTGCCCGTGTTCATGAGCTGCTCGTTGACCTCGAGGTCGATGGGGATGTTGCCCAGCGGCGTCTCGTACTCAGTCGCCGACGACACGGCGCATCCACTGCACACACACACACAAAGACACTCACGCAATGAGAACTCGAGACCCCACTCATTCATAAGCTACAGTCCAATAAAGATAGCGCACCGAAGGTAGAAGTGGTGCGACGGTCCGAGAATGAACACGCGCTTGATGTTCGCAAGTCCCTGCAAGTGGTGGTAGGCATGCGCCGCTGTTGGCCCCGAGTAGCTACTCACAAGCAATTAACATGAGGCTACATCACCACACTCAACACCCACAAGATAGTAGATACCTGAAGCCGGCGTGTGGCGCGATGATGGCGCGGATCGTGGACACGGCACCCTCGGCGTTGGAGCTCTCGGCATCGCGCAACCACCCTAAATCATGTTCGTAGACGGCGTCTGTGAGCATCATTAGCCGCAAGGACGAGTACGCTAGACGGCCCGCATACCATTGAGCTGCTCGTTGAGCTGCTCCTGGTCGCTGGAGTACCAGGAGCCTGCGTGGGAGGCCTGGCGAAGACGCATCTTCGACTCGGATTTCTTCGCGGTGTCGCTGCTGTTCTCAAGTGAAGAAGCATGGAAAAGAGCTGCTCGGTTCAACATGATTGGGCTGTACACGACTAGCCACAGACCAGATTCTGTGGCTGCAGTGATGTTGAAGCCAGAAGAAACTAATTCAGGGAATGAGCCATAACTAGGCTAAGCTGATTTCGTTTGAGGGATCCTCGATCCGTTGGTCGAAAGGGCCCCACACGAACGATGATGCCGAGATGAAGCGACACGATCGTCTTCCGGGGTCAGCTCCTATCCTATACATCTCCTCCTCGCGAGCTCCGCATACCTGTAGCGTCTCATGCAGTGGCGCAATTGCCGTTACTCCAAACGGTAAGGTTATCTTCCAGCTGGAGTCAAAGCTAATCGCGCTTGTGGATCGGAAGCTGCGGCATGGATCATCGCGGAAACACGTGACGACAGAAGCACGCTCGATTTCTCAGAAGTGCGCGTGTGTAAGTCAATCGCATCAACGCGGGCAGTTGTCAAAGACGCAGATGGCATGCCGAGCCACGGCTCAGGTCCGCAGCAATGTGACCAGACAGCGTCAAGGACTGAGAGCCCTTGAAGCCAGTGAGCTGCCCATCCGAACAGCTTGAACTTTCAGTGATGTACTGACATATCACGCTTAGCTCATTTGGTCCATATCGGATACCTCTCCAAAGCGTTATTCATTGATGTTGAACTATATCTATAAAGTCCTTTTACTATAGATATTCGGTATAATGCAATGAAGTGTGTTTATTATAGAAAGTAGTCAGACCACGTGTCAGTGGCAGCACTGGCTTGTTGGTGGGTTTCGGAACACAGGCTTCAAATGATCCACAACATCGAAGGTCTCCTATCCACGGAAGACTCATGATGACCTGTCGACCATCAGTGAGGGAGAGGAGCGCAGGTGGGTTCTTGCTGTCCCACAAATTTGAGTTCATTCGAGCCACTGAACGCAACTCATATGTCCAGGCGTTCCAACTCAGTCTTCCCTGCTGTCACTGGCGAGACCATGCCGCGTGGGGGGTTCCGACGGTTGATACGAGTCCATTCACTTCCCATTTTACCTTCCACTCGACGGCCAACGCGTCGAGTACACTCCACTGAGTAAACCACCACCCTTTCCCGTCTCCACTATGCTCCGACGACTAAGCGCTGAAGCCTCCAGTGTGCTCGTGCTGGACGGCTACGCCGAAGGCTACCTCATCAAGCAGGGCGGCCGCATCAAGACCTGGCACAAGCGCTACTTCGTGTTCCACGAAGGCTGCCTGAGCTACCGAAAGGACCGCCGCGACGGTGCCAAGGTGCTGCGTCGCGACGGCATCACGGATGTCTACTACCACGACAAGGTCCGCAACGGCCTGTGTGTGATGCTGCAGTGCGGCCGTGCGCTGATCGTGTCGGCCGGCTCTGAAGACCAAGCGAATGCTTGGTACGACGTCCTCCGCGAGTTCCTTGACAAGCGCAACAAAGCCATCGAGCTCCACCAGCTCCACAAGCGCCAGAACATGCACCTTGATCCTATCGAGGAGTGCGATGACGTCTCCATTTGCGGTGTCGACGAGGCGATCGCTGTGCTGTCCGACTCGGACTCGGACGACGCGGATTTGTGGCTCTACGACTTGTATTAGGGCGTGTCGATTGAAGACGCGTACCAGTATGCACTTGGATAGCCACTGGCTATCTCTATTTAATGATGGACAATGAACTCAATTGTATTCAACGGATCGAATGACTTGGTGTCCACATATATTTCCTGGTTTACTCATGACGTGTTTGCAAAAGCGACGACCGCTACTGTTGAGAAAGCTCCTACGGGTGTAGCTACGAATCGTAGCCGCCGCTACTCGCGGTAGCCACGGCGGTGTCCAGGCGGGTTGTAGCGGTAACGGTACTTGTACGAAGCTCCTGGTCCTGGCGGGTTCCGGTAGCGGTAGTGGTAGCTCGTCGAGCCACCGCGTGGGCCGACAGCACCACCGCCTCCGCCGCCACGCGCTTCGTGGCCTACCTCCTGGATCTCGTTGGCCTCCATGGGCATCATGACGTCTTCTGGCTGGGCACTTTCAACCGACGGGGCCATCGCCACTGGGAGATCTTGCGCATTGGTACCCGACATCGCAACAACAGCAGCCAAGGCGGCGAGAGCAAACACACGGGAAATCATCGCGCTGCTCGGCTTCAGTTCGGTGTGGATTCGTCGGCAACAAGTTCGGGAATGAGCCAAGAGGGAGGGCCTGACGAGCAAGAAACTCCACTGCTTTCTTGGATTGCGACTTCCGAGGAATTCTTCGCATAGATCGTTCTTCTCGGAATCCTCATAAGCGACGAGTGGACATCAAGTCACAAGGCATTCGACTAAACGCTCCTCTATGCGCTCCTCTATGGTGTATTTTTTCGGAGATTTTTACGCACTGTCCGAAGGCGCCGTCGCGGCCCGCTCCTTGAGCTGACGGATCTGCTTGCAGCTCGTTTTGTGGTTCTTCCAGTCCTCGACTTGGTGCTCCTTGCAGCAGTAGTACGCGGCTTCGCACGCACAACGCAGCAGCGTCGACTTGGCGTCCGCCGCTTCTCCAGTCGTAGAAGCCGCTCGCGTCGACGATCCGCAAAAGCGGCAGCCAATCTCACCGGCAGTGACCTCGCCCATCATCACTTGGCGCAGGAACATGGTCTCGAACGTGTGTGCGATGTTGGTGAGCAGAGTCAGGATGACCTGCTGACGCATCTGCAGAGCCAGCCACACATCCGCCTCGACCAGCTTGCCCTGGGCAATGAGCGCACGCTTCTCATCCAGAATCGCCTGCGACGCCGAAGGCAGCAGCGACTGGACGTGCTGCTCAGGATCCGCCAGGTCGATGAAGGCAAGCGAGACGTTCTTGAACGTGTCGCCCGAGAACGTCGGCATGGTGCCCTGCGCACGCAGCGAGCTCAAGTACATGAGGTCGTGGCGGGTGCAGTCGTCCGATCGGCGCGCGCGGGCGTTCATGAGACGCAGGAACACCTTGCCGTTCTCCTCCAGCAACGCCTTGAGCGACAGCTCTGGCGTCAGCAGCTGCGTAGCCAGTGGCTTGGGTTCCTTGGGGTCGTACTCGACCGGGATGTCGGGGCTAGCATTGCGCAGGAGCGTCACTTGTCCAGCGTACGGAAGCGCCAGGAACCAGCGCATGAACGGCGACGCATGCGCGCCCCAGAAGCGCTGCAGGTACGCCAGAGGCGTCTCCTCTTGCTGCTGCTCCGTGGACTGCATGGAGCCGGTCGTCTGGAGCTCTTCACCAGCCATGATCGTCGTGGATATTGGTCGGCCAAGCTGTTCCACGCATCTCCACACCAGTCTCACATTTATGATCGATGATGATTGGTTAAAAACAATCTAAATTTGCCAATTATCGTGTCTTGTTTGGACTATCCTATACTCCATTTTAGCAAATTAGAAGGCTTCAAGATGGACCCAACCCATCAAATTTTGATTCAAAAGATGATCGCGGCAAACGTTGCGTCCGTCCGGAGTCACTGGCAAATCCCTACCCCGTTTGATCGACTTGAACTGGGACCGCAAGGTTTTTCCAAAGTATACAGTTGGTATACACACAGCCGGTCCAGCTGTTAGCACCCACCGCTTGTGGGAGGGACACTCTGGCCTTGGATAAAACCTCGTCTTGGCAACATCCCACGACTACACGCTGACTTTCTTGGCTGACCTGACTTCACAGTACGCCAGGCTTGGGGGTTCTTCCTTGTGTCCGGAGGTTTTTGTCTGTGTGTGTGTGAGGGCATCAATAGACGCCGCCGCAACCAGGAAAGGAGACTAACCTGTGACCGTGCCGGATTCCGGACGACGCCAACGACATTGCCGCCGCCAACGACTGTATCCACCACCAACGCCAACATCTTGGAAGCGAGGCGTCCCGTTAGACCACCAACATCCTTCAACTTGCCCGCCAAAAAGTTGGAAGTTGGCGTTTGTTCCAACGATTTCGTCGACGGCTATTAGCGAAACTTCCACGAGGCGTATTTATTGTATAGCACCGCGAGCACCATGGAGGTCGGCGCGTCCGTGTGGGCGCTAGACGACAGTGACAGCCTCTGGCACGAGGCGTCGGTCGTGTCCGTGGACGCGAGCTCCGGTCTCATCGAGTGCGTGTTGTCCGAGAGCGATTCCCAGGAAGACCAGCTCATCTACGACGCCGACGCCACGCCGCCCGTGGAAGATGAAGGCGACTTCATCCCCGTGCGGCCCAAGCGCCGTAATAGCCGTCGCGGTTCCCTACGCTACCTGGCGCCGCTGCCCGCGCATCATGTGCTTCCTCGCGACACTACGGAAGTGTACCACTGCGTGGAAGACCTGACCAAGCTCGTGCATCTCCACGAGCCGGCGATTCTCCACGTGCTTCGCAAGCGCTTCTTCCACGGACTCATCTACACGAGCACGGGCTCGATCCTCGTGGCGCTCAACCCGTTCCGCAAGCTGGATCTGTACTCGGAGCCGACCAAAGAGCGGTACTACGCCAAGGGCGGCGACGCTGAGCAGGCCAAGACGCTCGCGCCGCACGTGTACTCGGTGGCCGACAAGGCGTTCCGCAAGATGCTGCTGTCGGCGGCGCGTGGGCCGAGCACACAGGAAAAGAGCGACCAGACGATCCTCGTGAGCGGCGAGAGCGGCGCCGGCAAGACCGAGACCACCAAGCTCATCATGAACTACTTGGCGTTTGTATCGGTCAAGCGCAAGTTGCTCCAGCGCAGCGCCGCGAGCGTGCGCAACATCATGAACGGCACGACCAAGATGCAGCCGACGATCCACGACCGCGTGCTCGAGTCCAACCCGATCCTCGAGGCCTTTGGCAACGCGCGCACGAACCGCAACAACAACAGCTCGCGCTTCGGCAAGTTCATCAAGCTGGGCTTTGGCCCGAGCGGCGAGATGCTGGGCGCCGCCATCTCCACGTATCTGCTGGAGCGCGTGCGGCTCGTGTCGCAGGGTCGCGGCGAGCGCAACTACCACATTTTCTACGAGATGCTGAGCGGCGCGTCGAGCTCAGACCGCCAGGAGCTCGAGCTGCTCAACGTCCACGCGTACAAGTACCTGAACCAGTCGGGCTGCGTCGAGCGGCTCGACGGCGTCGATGACGGAGAGTCGTACAAGCACACGCGCCACGCGATGACCAGCATCGGCATGTCGGTGGACGAGCAAATGGACGTGCTGCGCGTCGTCGCCGCGGTGCTGCATCTCGGAAACGTCGAGTTTGTCGCCGAGAAAGGCAAGGAAAGCTCCAAGGTGGACATGAACGCGTCTGAGTCGAGCATCGACGCCGTGTGTCGGCTGCTAGGAATCGAGTCCGAGGTGCTCCAGAACACGCTGTGTACAAAAAGGATCAAGGCCGGTCCTGAGTTCATCACGGTGCGGCTGCCGCTGGAGCAGGCGCTGTCGACGCGTGATTCCGTGGTCAAGAGTCTCTACTCGAACCTGTTCAACTGGCTCGTGGCTCGCATCAACGCGTCGATCGAGTACAAAGAGGAGCGTGGCAGCCAGTTCATCGGCGTGGTCGACATCTTCGGCTTTGAGATCTTCGAGCACAATTGCCTCGAACAACTCTGTATCAACTACGCGAACGAGAAGCTTCAGCAGCTCTTTGGTCGCTTCGTGTTCCGCATGGAGCAGGACCAGTACGTGGCCGAAGAGATCCCGTGGAAATTCGTCGACTACCCGAACAACGACATTTGTGTGGTTATGCTCGAGACGCGGCAAATGGGTCTGTTCTCGCTTCTCGATGAGCAGTGCCTCATCCCAAAGGGCAATGACGAGAAGCTCGCGAACAAGTTCTACGAGGCGCTTTCGAAGCAGGAATCGTTTGGCGTCACGAAGCTGCAGCAGGCCAAGCGGCAGTTTGTCATCCACCACTACGCTGGCGATGTGTGCTACTCCACAGGCGGCTTCTGTGAGAAGAACAAGGACCACATGCACCCTGAGGCTGGTGATCTCATGCGAACGTCGCGCACGGGCTTTGTGCGTGACATCTTCGAGCAAGACGAGGTGCTGAAAAGAAAGAGTGAGGACAAGCTCGATACTCGTCGTCGATCGGGCATCATGTCGTCAACTGTCGTGGCTCAGTTCAAGAGCCAGCTCAACACGATGCTCGAGACGATCAACGCCACTGAGCCGCACTTCATTCGATGCATCAAGCCAAACGACTCGGCCAGTCTGAGCGAGTTCGACCGCAAGCGACTCATGGAGCAGCTCCGCTGCAGTGGTGTGCTGGAAGCTGTGAAGATTTCGCGAAGTGGTTACCCTGTCCGCTTCACGCACGAAGATTTCGTAAAGAACTACTCGATCATCATCGCCGATCGGTTCGACAAGACGAAGCAGCAGCGGCAGGTGGCTACACGCATGGTCGGACAGCTGATGGCCAAACTATCTATCGGCCCTGGTGGTGACGTTGGCTCGCCACCACCTTTCCAGGTCGGCAAGAGCAAGGTTTTCTGCCTGCAGCACGCGTACCAGGCACTCGAGACAGCACGCGGACGAGCGCTGCATCACTCGATCATGACACTGCAGCGATACTGTCGTGGGTTCGTGTACAGAAGGCGTTTCCTGCGAGCACGGAAGTCTGCGATTCGTGTGCAGGCTTTCTGGCGGTGCATGCGTTGTCGTGTGCGCTACGTCTACGCGTTGCGACAAAAGCGTAGCGCTGTGCGCATTCAGAAGGTTGTGCGAGGCGGCCTGGCACGCAAGTCTGTCCGACGGATCAAGGCCGCGGTGGTTATCCAGTCGTTTGTTCGAGGTTGGCTCGTGCGTCGCGAGTACTCGGCGAACACACTCAGTTTCGACCGTGACGTGTCGTACGTTGGCGATCTCGACCGTTCGACGGAGGACAACTACGAGGAGGACCGATTTTCCGTGTCTGGTAAGCGATTGAATCCTCTCGTGTCCACGAATTCCAGTATGACCGCGAGTGATCGCACGAGCGCAAGCGATCCGGAACGCTCGATGACCAACGACTCGATGATGTCCCGCGAGTCGACACGTCGCAGTGCACCAACCGACTACATTCCACCGAGGAACATTGAGAATGAGTACGACATTGTGTGGGAGTGTGGACTCTTGGGTCTGTACTTCGAGAGCGACCCAGACTCGGGCATGCCGATCGTCCGACGAGTACACGAGAGTCTCAGCAACTGCGCCGACATCTTCGAAGTGTCGCGAGGAGATATACTGCTGGCTGTTGGCTCCGTCAAGGTCCGCAAGGGTGATATTCGCCGCATTTTGGCACTGTTACAGGAGGTCGACAAGCCAGTTCGCCTGCGCTTCCGACGAAACCCAACGGCGTCGTTCCGCATGCGTGCCGGCTCGTTGGAGCTGCTTGGAGAAGAGGACTACGAGGTGTTGTGGAAGGAGGGTGTGCCGCTTGGCCTGGGCTTCCGACCAGATCCAGAGAGCGGGTATCCAGTGGTGTTCCAGGCCCATGGCAACCAGGCCCTCCCAGGCATGTTCAACGTGCGTTCTGGTGACTACCTGACGTTTATCAACGAGTTCCCGACCCACGGCGTTCGCTTCCAGAAGGTCATCGACATCCTGGAGAGCGGCCCACGGCCCGCCGTCCTGCGCTTCCGGCATAACGACACGGTGGAAGACCTGCGCTTCTCGAACCCGCAGGAGGACGACCGCTTCATGCGTCAGTCGTGTGTCAGTCTCAACCCGAAGGTGGACCACTCGCTGTACTACATCACGTGGAAGGACGAAGACGGCCCGTTGGGCATTGTCGTCAAGCAGGAGAACTCGAGCTACTACCCTCGCGTGATCAACGTCAAAAACGAAGGCGCTGTCACAAGGACATCCCAGAAGAACCGCGTGGAAGTGGGCGACGTGCTGCTCAGCATCAACAACAACAACATCAGCAAGATGGGTTTCGGCTCGGCCATGAAGCTGCTGCAGAAGGGCCCGAAGCCGCTGCTGTTGATGTTCCAGCGTCCGCGCCTGTCTTCCTTCGAAGACTTTTCTTCCAAGAGCATGTAAGCCAGCCCCAGCCAGCCAGATCGACGCGCCCGATCGAGGGTACAGCTGCTCGCCGTCCCAGCGCGTACCTCCCCATCCCCACCCCCTTCACAACCACGCCGCGTGCTCGTGCGGGAGTCTTGTTTTTGATATCGTGAGTGTCCATTATCAGTGCAGCGTTACCAGCAAGTAGTAGCCCGTCGCAGTCGAGCCCGGCACGCCTTGACCCGTGCGTGGTGTCGAGCCATTTTTGCAGGTGTCGGCCGACTGCGCCCCGACAAAGAGAGAATCCTAAATGAAGTTAGTAGTTATTGAAGACGCATTTGCACGTTGGTCTCTTTGACGGATGCGGAGCTGCTCAACGGCGAGAAGACAATAATGCGAGGCCGCTGTCTGCCGGTGCGAGTCTTGCACTTCACAGAGTCCAGCGTTGCAGGCAAGTAGGAGCCAGTGGCTGTCAAGCGTCCTTCATATGATCAAGGTCCTGTTTTGTATGGAAGTTCCCTCGTTGAAGCCAGAGGAAAAATCGATAGAGATTCTGATTGAAGTAGGCGGCATTGAAGTAGCTGCTTGAGTCCAGAAGCTCTCATCAGGCAGCGAAAGACGAGACGCTTGTTCACATGAGTGACGACGTGGCGTCTGCGAGTGACTGCGCGTGCTCGACGGACGATCGTTGAGGCCTGCGAACTGCAAACTTTCGACTCGACGCTTCGCATTTTTCCTTCCAATCTATTGTTGGCGAATTGCGCCAACTGAGACCTCCCAGGCAGGCGGAGTTTGGTGCCCGTGGTCCGCCCCCCGTCGCTCCTACGTACGCCTTTCGTACCAACGCACTCTAGCACTTGCGTGCGTGTGGGTACTGTGTTTCTGCGGGTTGTTTGGCGTCGACTGCTTGCGTATTGCGATCGTCTGCCGCAGTCTCGGTTGAGAAAGAACCCATTCTTTCATGACGAAGACGCCGCCTTCCGCATCCACCGCCGTGCGTCTCTCAGAGCTCGGCAGCATGGAGTCGATCAAAGAACAGCATCCGCAATGGACGTCCAGTGAGTCTGACGACGTGGTCGCCTCACCGCCTGCGAGTGTATTGGCGTTGGCGGCGGCCGCGACGGCCGCGTCGCAACGTGCTGCCGGCCGTCGATCGGCCACTTCGTCGCACCAGATCCACCGCCGTTCGCAGACTATCGTAGCTGCAGGCGACTTGGAGATGGAGCTGCTGCAGAAGCACAAGGCCGTCGAGGATCTGCATACAGAGCTCGAGTCGAAGAACAAGGCGCTGGAGGAATCCCAGGAAGAGGCGCAGCTCGCGGCTCGCATTGGCCAGACGCTGCTGCAACGCAACCAGGAGATGGGCGCCGAGATCCAGAGCAAGGCGATTGAGCTGCAGAACCGAGCGGAAAACGCCGAGGCCGAGGTGCGCGTGCTGGAGCGGAAGCTGTCGATGGCGGTCACGCAGATCCGGTCGCTGGACATGGCGCGCACAAGAGCGACGCTCGAGGCCGAGCAGCTCACGCAGGAGCTGGACGACTCCAGGTGAGTGCTTCTACTGAACATCAGAGTACTTATTAGCGAATGGCAAACTGACCTGGTGTTGCTATGGGGCGTAGGACGAGCGTGGTGTCGCTGCGGAACGAGCTCATTCGCACGAATAACGAGCTCCAGCGCATCGAGATGACCAAGAAGCGGGCGGAAGAGGAGCTCGAAGCCAGTCGGGCGCTTGTTGTGACCATGCAGGCCGCGCAACACAAGCTCCAGGCCGAACTCGACCTGCGGAACGACCGAATAGAAGTGGTACGCGACCCAGAATGGAAACAGTTTGTAGCGGCTTCCACCTCACTCACCTGTCTGTGTTGTGAGCAGCTCGCGAGTACGGACCGATACAATGTGGAGCACATTTCACGACTGGAGATCGAGAACCAGACGATTTGCCAGCGGCAACACGGGCTCCAGCGTCGTGAGCAGCAGCTCGCGTTTGAAAATGAATCACTGGCGTCCAAAATGTCGGCACAGGCGATCGTATTGAAGGAGTTCCAGGCGCGGAGCCACGAACTCGAGCACGCGGTATCCTCACAAATGGCTTTATTGAACTCGCTGTGGTGTCGGTGCATGTTTATCTGACAAAACGATTGTGATCTCGTAGGTTGTGGGTCTCCATAATGAGATGGAAGAACTCCGTGAGGCGCTGCATGCAGAGCAGACTCGAGTCATTCAGCTCACGCGGGTCAACCACGTTCGTACTTCGCGTACATTCTTGACTAGTTCTTGGAGCTGATGGGTTTGTGATTAATATAGGAGTTGGATACTCGGTTGGATCGCCAGCGACGAGCTCACGACGACGAAAACAGTCCCCAGACCGTCGGTGAAGACGAGCTCGCGACGCAGAGGCTCCAGAACGGATCGCTGTTTTACGAGCTCTCGCGTCAACTACGTGCCGAGCTGCAGGAGGCAAAAACCCAGCGGAAGAAAGACGCGTCACCCGAAGAGCCAGCGATCGAGACGGAGGCCGACTCGCCAGCAGATCCGTCGTCGACGCGAACGAGTCGCAATCCGAGCAACAACACCGACAGCGTCAACGACGGCGAGGACGCGGGCGAGCCAGAGGCCCCTGTACAATCTCATGTTGTTACTCGAGTTCCTTCACTTCAACTTGAGCGGCGGCGATCGCAGCAGGGCGACGCCAGCGTGACAGCAGCCAAGTCGCCGCTTTTGCGTGGGAATGACAACGACGACAATGACGACAGCTTCGTCAAAGAGGTCCGCGCTGCGCCTTCTACTCCTACGCTGCTCAAACACATGGGTCTCTCAGTCTGCCACTCTCCGTTTTACGACAGTTTTTCTTGCTGACCGCTGCCGCCGTCAAGATCGCCGGCGGAGGGCTCCGCAACGACGCGTGCAACATCCACAACGAGGTTAGTGCCTTGAATGCAGTCCGTTCTTGCGTGCTAGTCGTCCTCCTCGTACCATGGATGTGTTTCCAACTTCTATGGTCTCCTGTATTGTGTGGTTTGGGTTGCCTTTCTCAGGATCTGTACGCCGAAGCGATCCGCGAGGGCGTGACCTTTGACCAGTTCCACAAATGGCTTGAGCGCCGCCTGGAAAGCGACTTGGAGATCAGTCTTTCGCCTGTGAAGACCGTCGTTGCGCCACCGCCAGCGCCTCGCAAGTCCCAGCGAACGACGGTGCCCATGCCGACGATGCCGCCGCTCACGCCAGCGAGACGCATCATCTCGTTCTGGTCGCGTTGATCAGAAGACGAAGGCGATGGATAGCACATCGAAAGCACATCGAAATTGCTTTTTCTGTATGGTATTTCAAATTACTACGTAGTGGTAAAACACCCTAATATAAAATGATGCAGCACGTCTACGAGAGCGAATGATGCCAACGAACGAAGCCGAACGGCGGCGTGGAATATGCACGAAGCTTCTCACGGCGCCATCAGAATTCGTGACTCTGTATCAGTCAGCGTCTTTACTTGCGCAGCGCCGAGAGGATGGCATTGATGTCGGTGGCGTTGTTCTCGATGAACTTGCGGCCCTCGCGCTCCACGACCTCGCCCTTGTCGTTGAAGAAGATGAGCGTTGGCACGGTCTTGATGCCGAACTTCTCGCACAGCTCGATCTTGAGGTCGCGGTGCTCGTACGGAAGCGCGATCCACGGCATCTCCTTGTAGTAGATGTCGAAGAAGTCCTCGTGGCGGTCCGAGGACACGAACACGATCTCAAAGTCGTCGTTCTCCTCCTTGATCTCGTCGTAGACCTGCGCCAGCAGCGGCGTGAACTTGCGGCACGGCGGGCAGTAGTGGCCCGAGAAGTACAGGCCGATGACCTTCTTCTGCGCGAACGCCTGCGCGAGCGGCACGGTCGTGAGCGCCTTGGTGAGGAGGTCCTTGTTCTGGAGGAGAGCGTCCATGTTGATGAGTGGAAGAAGCTTGGTTTCCAGGGGGAGGAAGATGTGGGAATGACAGGCACAAGGAGCTGCTCACCGCCAATGGCGCCAACGGGATAGGCGCGCGGGAAGAGCTACGATGGATGTGATTGGTCAAAAATAGGTTTGATTGGCTGACAAAATGAAATGATGAGATTTCGTTGGATGATATTCGACCACGAGGGCCAATCAGAAGTGAGGATGTATTCGTCGACATCTCGATTGTGTGTGGGGGGTCGGACAGGTGTGTGCCATCAGTCTGCGACGTGTGACGGAAGAGATGATCCCGTAATCGGAAAGATCTCAATTGAACACCAAAATGCAATCAAGAGCTCCGCTGTGTGAACAGCTCCTTCAATGCCAGACACGGGCACCAAAAAAGCCCAACTCAGTTGGGCCAACTCGACCAACGAAGCGATTACGAAAGCCTTGCGATGTAGCCATTCGTGGCGACTCAGCTCCGGTGGCATGTCACTGGTGAACGACGGCGTCAACTGCTCTCAAGCGAGGACATGACTGAACTTGGCACATTCATTTGTTGTTAACGCACTACATGCAACTGCTACCTTCTCAAGCAGGGAGGTCTCACTTTGTTGCTGCTCTTAGCAGTAGTAGTAGTCGCCGTAGACGCGGCTGAATGGGCAGACGCTGCCGTAGTAGCGCGGGCCGTAGTAGTTCCAGTAGCGCACTGGATAGCGCCAGCCGTAGTAGCCACCACGGAAGTGCGGGTAGTAGAAGCGGTGGCGGTAGCGGATGCGGCCGTCGAAGTCACGATACTGCTCCTCGATGGCACCGTCCTTGGTGTCCTCCACGTCAGGCGACGACAGCATGTCGCGTTCGCCCGTGAGCGTGAGATCCGAGGGCGTCGCGGCCGAGTTGGGCTTGAGCATGGCCTCCTCCGCGGAGATCAAGTCGTTCTGGCTGGCGATCACGTTGCTGCGCGAGATAGCGAGGTTCTGTCCGCTCGTGTCGGCGTTCTTGTTGATGAGGGCGGTTGGGTCATTGAGGTGCGCGTGGGAGGCGACCGCGACCTTCATGGACGGAGTGTCGCTCGACTTCATCATAGGCACTTCGGCCATGGCACCGAGCGCAAGCGTGGCGACGACGATGGCGGAGATGAGGGAGCGCATGGCGAACATGGTGGCTGGAAGAGGGTGGATACGCTGGCGAACTTGAGCTCAAAAGGCGAAGTGAGTGGCACAAAACCACCCGAGCTCATGCTCTTCGCAGGATGCGGAGCAACTTGCGGATATCTTGGAACGGGGGCGGTTATTTCTTGGAATTTCCATTACTGTACCAGGACTCCTGTCGAGGATTCACGCCGCGAGAAATCTCCGATCGGTCCAATTGGCGCGAGAGTCAATCGTGTCAGCATCGTTATCCGTATTTGCGCGGAGGATATCTAAATATGTTCGCAACGACGGAACTCAATAGACTTCACTTTCAGTCAAATCGTCTAGGGGTAGAACTGCAGCACCAAGCACGGCCCAGCCATCGTAAGGGTTAGAGCAAGCGCAGTCACTCTCATCACTCAGTGATACTGCTGGCGGCCACTCCCTTGTAGCTCCACGATCCGACAGGCCTATAATACCGTCCATTCGCACGAAATGAGATACAGTCTGTATTGCGGGAATCATCGATTTTGTCTTTTTTTTTTGTAAATCCACCGGATTAAGCCTCTTATTAACGGAAGTAGCCCTTATTTAGTAAATAAATACAAGAAGTAACCCATAACTGCCCAAGGCACTGGTTTTTATACGCCGGATAACTCAGCAAATAAGGGTCTTTCAAATCGCCCGCAGAGGGATTGACATGCGACAATCGTCGAATGCCTGTGCTGGCAGCGGCATTCTTGCTGAACACGCTTTCAAATCCGCCACAACAAGAATAGCGATGGCGTTAATATTGGACGTTGCAGTTGGAAAGTCTTCAATGGAGCCACCAAATCAAGCCACACAACAGTCCCAAACCCAGCGCCTAGTGTATGAAATAGAGTCCGCTTTCGAAAACTTCACTTAATTAGCGCTATCACTACCAGACTATATAAGACTCTTGTCCTCTACGAAACGAGCTCCGAGCAGCGAGATGACTCTGTGAACCAACGGCTCCAACATCCGATCCATACACGTAGGCTGAAGGGAGCGCCACGCCATCGGAACTCGCAACTGTCCATGCTCCTTTGCCTGCTCTTCCGAATGATATGTGGCCAATCACTCTGTTTTTGGCGAAGTAACCCTAAGTGTACCCCTACCTAGCTATTTTGTAATCCCGATTTGTCAATCTGAAACCTGATAACGGCCTCAAAAGCCCGGACAAACATCTCAAATCTCGCAATAACACTAAATAGCTAAATAAATGGAGTGTTCCCCGCAGGCTTTTAGAGCAGCTCGAAATTCTAAATCGGCGGCAACGATTCCAGATTGACCTCTACAGATTCTAGATCTACAGAGGGGTACCCCCCACCCCCACACCCCACCCCCACCCCACCCCCTCTTCACGC
>JAADXB010000099.1:0-25896 GCA_023337495.1 Pythium diclinum | reverse complement strand
TTTCTGACAGTTCTTTGTGTATATTACGCCGATGCAGACCGTTCTGCAGCTCGGCTTGCAGCAATTCAACGGCTTTGCGCTTCTTGGAGTCAGCGGGCGACCGTGGTGTTGGTTCCGCTCGTGGAGCCACTTCGAGTGGACGCCCGTGGGCTTCCACGTTCAGCTATTCACATTCTACGTGCCCGTGCTTCTCGTCTTCCTCCACAACCTCGTGACGTACATTGCGCTACTGTATCGACTGGCAAGTGTCTGCCTTGTCCTTGGATGGCCCCTTGTGATGGTTCCCACTGACTGGCGATCTATTTTGTAGAACGATGTGCTGTCTACAAGGATGGAAGACCGCATCTGGCGCCGCATGATGGCGTACAGTTGGGTCTTCTTCCTCGCGTTCATTTGGAGCTTCTTCGCATTCCTCTACCAGGTGCGATGCCGTTCCAAGCTCCAGAGCGTAACTATGGTGCTTTTGCTGATGTTATGGTTCGTGACACAGGCGTTCTCTACTAGCCACGAGCTCAGCACGACCATGCTCTACTTGATGAGCTTCTTCACTCCACTCCAGGTACACTCTTCCTCGACCAATTCCTTATAGTGTTGCAGGTGAACTCAATTTGACGTGATGTGCTATCAGGGTGCCATGAACGCGTTTGCTTACGGCTACAATTCCAAGGTACGGATGCGGATACAGTGCGAGTGTGATGTGGGAAACTCACTCTAGTTCAAAACGAACCTTCCATATCGATACTACAGATCCAGGCGAGGTTGCAAACGAGTATCAGGAGAGTCATTCACCGATGATCACCATTCCGATACGACACCCACAAAACACCATCAATGAACCGCCACATAATGAAGTATTCAACACGCAGACACTACGAAGTATGCACTGCCGTTCGACTGATCACTGCGCTGATCATCTTCACGCCAAGTTGACTGGACGCACGGTCGCGAGCAGCTCGCCGTGGACTGGCAGCGTCAGCGAGAAGTCGTACGTGACCTTCTGCTCTGACAGCACTTGGATGTCCAACTTGCTCAGCAGCGTCGACACCACGATTTTCATCTCCATCATCGCCAAGTTCATGCCGAGGCACAGGCGAGGCCCGGCGTTGAACGCGACGAACTTGGTCGCAGGGTACTGGATTCCCTTGCCCGTAGCTGGGTCGATGAACCGTTCGGGCTTGAAATCGGCAGCGTCCTCACCCCACACGTGGGTCATGCGACCCAGAGCGTACGACGGCAGGCCGATGTTGCTGTCCTTGCGGATGAACGTTCCATCCGACAGCACGATGTCCTCCTGGACGTGCTTGGTCGTAAATGGTACTGACGGGTACAGACGCAGAGTCTCCTTGAGAGCCGCCTCCAGGTACGTGAGCTGGGCGACGTCGTCCAACGACGGCGTGACCATCGAGCCGTCGAGAAGCCCAGGCAAGTACTGAGCGATCTCGTCGCGGATCTTGGTCACGACGTGCGGGTTCTTGCTGATGCTGTAGAAGAACCAGCTCAGTGCCTGCGCGGTCGTGTCACGACCGGCGATGAGGAAGTTCACGACGATGTCGCGCAGGTACTTGGGGTCAAATGGCCGTTCCTTGCTCTCCGGCGACTTGTCGTAGTTGTCCAGGAAGAGCGACACAATGTCCGTCATGTCTTCACGAAGCTGCTCGCCCTTGGCGCGACGTTCGAGCGACTTGCTGATGATCTCCATCACCGTGTCGTCGATGGCCTTGACGTCTCTCTGCAGACGGCCTTCCGTGCCGATCCCGAGGAAGCGCGTGAGCTTCCAGAATGGCATCGGGTTCACGAAGCGCAGCACAATAGCGCGCTGGGCACTGTCAAAGGCCGTCTGGAACGGATGCTCCTCCTCGGCCTCGAGGCAGCCCATCTCGATGCCGAAGCCGATCTCCGCGAACGCCTCGATGGTCAGGCGGTTGAACAACTTGAATAGGTCCACGGTCTCGCCAGCGTCACTGGACTTCTGCAGCATGCGTCGCAGCGTCGCCGTGTGCTTACGCACAGTCTCAGCCATGCCGTCGCGGATCGTGCGTGCCGTGAACAAGTTGCTCGCCGTCTTGCGCTGGTGCACCCACTTGCCGTGGTCGACAGCGAAGATGCCGTCGCCGAGGATGCCTTCCAGGTTGCCGCACTGGAACGGACCCTTGGGGAAGTTCTCGAACTGGGTCTTGAGGCACTCGTCAAAGGCCTCGGCCGAGCACATGATCAGCATGTCGGGGCGACCCAGTGCCGTGACCAGCACGGGCTCCCCCTTGTACTGCTTGCAGATGTCCAGGATCCAGTCGTGGAAGCGTGGCACGTTCGCCAGCATAGGGATCGTATCACCGATCAGAGGCAGCGAGCTCTTGAGGCGGTGGATCTTCCGCGTGCCGCCCTGCGTCTGCTTGGAAGACTTGGCCAGCACAAGCCAGGCGACCACCGGGACGGCGACGGCGAGGCACAGCACGAGCTTGAGCTGCTGGGAGTCTTCAGCCAGGCTCTTGAACAGGGCGGTGAGAACCATGGCGGATGATTTGGGTGGAGAGTTGTCTTGTGGCTGGGAGTCGTGGACAGGAGGCTGCAAATGAGCGAGTGAGGCATTCGTCATGCGCCCCATTTGTGTCCGAAATGAACCGGTACGACCAGATCACGATTCTGAAGCATGATTTAGCCAATCATATGATCATTTTTCAATTTTGTCCAACGTGATTGGACAGAAGTCACAATTATCTCTATTTATAGCCAATCCGACGGAGGATGATGCCAATTCAAATGTCAACAATCACCCGGCAGTTCAAGGTCGCACCCAGTTGCTGTCTGCGCTGCAACTTGCAGATGACGTTATGATGTAGAGTCCCATCATCCCAATGAATGGATTTTGAGGAAATCGGACTTTTATTCCAAGGTTTATGAGCGCAGATCCCGAGATCGTAACCAGACTCATCATCCAGAAGCTCCGTTCGTGTCTGCACTTTCTCACTCGATCCAATGGCCTAGAAGATGCGGTCGAGTGGCACGCCGTCGCTCAGATACGAGTCGATCGCGAGCTCCTCGACGTACTCCTTGTTGTCCTGGATGGCGTAGGACGGACACCCGACGATCCACTTCTGGTCCAAGTACTGTTCAGCGGCGGAGATCGTGCGGCGCTTGCGGCGAGGCGACTTGCGCGGCGAGTCGGCGGCCTCGTGGCGGCGCTCCAGCGCCTCCACGTACTTGGCGCGAAGCGAGTCTTTGATGTGAAGAGCCGAGACCTTGTCGCGCAGGATGTTGGTGGGCATGGCGTCGAAGTAGTTGGGGATGCCCTTGGCGACCTTAGTTTCCTGCGTGAACCGCGTGAGAATGGGGCAGAAGCTCTTGATGAATGACGGGAAGTAGTCGAAGAGCAGCACGCGCACGACCAGCACGAAAAGAAAGGCCACGAAGAAACCGAAGAGCACGACGACCTGCGGACGCATGACGCGGCCGAAGATCTGGCCGCGCTCCACGTCGAAGGACGGGATGTCCTCCCCCACGACGACGTCCTCGGTCGAGAGCTGCTCGATGATGTCGCTGGGCTGCTCATGTGTAGAGTAGGAGAATGTGAGAAAGGCAACCGGGTTAAACGCATCAGTCAGTCAGTAGGACCTACGGATTGGAAGATCTGTTCGTTGGAAAACATCCACATCGCGATGAGCGAGTGCAACACGACGGCGTACGGCAGCAGCGTGCCCGCCGCGCTGGCGACCTTGGCGTCGTACAGCGGAGGAGACCGCGCAATGCGGAGAAAGGCTGCACATACATACACACCCGAGCCATTAGATTAAGGAGAACGCAAGCATGTAGGCAGGAGAACCACGACGTACTGAATTTGTCCGCCCAGTACGTCATCATCATCTCGACGAATCCCACGAGATGGAGCAGCGGCATTCCGGCTGAGAACTGGAGTCGAATCCACAACAGTTAGTCACGTCAACACCGCAGTTCCTCGTGCTTCTCTCGGACGTACCAGGTAGGTGATGAAGATCGAGGTCAGGCTCTGTGCGTACCGAGCCGCGAGGTCGAACTTGGGTCCTCTGTACAGCACCTCGAGGTCTCGCTGCGTGTCTTGCTTGGTCAGCGAGAAGTCGAACGAGTAGCCGCGGTCGGCGTACCGCTTCCACTCCAGCGACAAGTAGTTCATCACGACGTACACGTGCGGACTGAACGTGTTGACGATCATGGTGAGAATGAGCGAGACGCCGACGTCGCTGTACCAAGCTGGCGAAAAATCGGCGTACTTTCCGTTGAGAATGGACAGCGAGCCGAGGCCAAAGCCGCCGCTTGTGCTTGAGTTGTCGTCGAAAAAGTAGTTGAGATTGGCGTTGATGATGACCAGCAAGATGGCCGTGTTGCAGAACTGCGCCAGGAAGACCTTGGTCACGCGCGACACGACCTGGCCCGACTGCGTGTGGTGCTTCTCCAGCGTCACGAACGTGTTGAGGATCCGCGCGAGCAGCACGTTAATACACACGACCATGAAGACGGAAAACACCGACAGCGCCTGCGTCGAGATGAAGGACGTGGCCCACGTCTTGCAGTACAACTCGTTGGACTTGGTGGTTGGATTGTAGAACTCTTCCTTGGTCATGTAGCTGTACGAGTGGCTGCCGAGAATGTTCTTGCAGTAGCACTCAACCAAAGCCTTGTATGGCACGAGACCGATCTTCTTTTGGATCTCGTCTTCCACAACGTCCTCCTTGGTGACACCCACGGGGCAACTACTCGGCCGTCCGAACTGCCGCTCCAGCTTCGTCTTCTGGAGCTTGGCCACCAGAATCAAGATGAAACTGAGGAACAGCACGGCCAACGTGACCAACGCGACGATCTGCACCCACACGATAACAGAGACCGTCAGAAAACATGGGTACGGTCTCACATATATCTACAGGGAAACGTACCAATTGGCGCAGGAGCCGTTCGATGTACGGGTGATGCAGGTTCTCCCACACAATGTCCGTCGGGTCAGGCGCTGGGCGGAAGCGTAGCCGCTTGCCGTACAGCCGGCGGTGCTTCGCTTGGAACAATCGGTACAGGAAACCAAGGTCCGGGTACTCGTTCAGGCAGCGGTGGAAGCCCTCCTCTTCTTCAAACGTGATGAACGCAGTGACTGCCAGGGCGCCGTCATTCGCTTTGTTCTTGGCGTGCCAGTGGTCCAGGCGCAAGTTGCGCCGCTGTAGTTTACGCTCAAACTTTGTGGCGATCTTGGTGTGGTACTTGAGTTTGCGCTTAAACGACCAGTTCGACAGACGGCCTTCGAGCAGCTTGACCTTTTCAAGACGCTGCTGTGCGACTTCGAGCTTCCGTACGATCACACCACGCTCTCGAAGCAGCTCGAGGTGGCCTGACGTGCTCTTTCCGAACTGAATGTCGGCGATCTTGATGCGATCCAGGTCCTTGGCAAACTTGGGCGCGTCCGAGAGTAAGTTCTCGAGATGGTTCTTGATCTAAAGCAACCAGATTCATATGAGTTAGAGGCTTGGACGCTGATCTGGCTGTAGGAAGTACTCACATCCTCTCGCAGCTCGTCGACGTCTGTGTGCTTGGGCACGTGCATGAGCTGGACAGTGTAGTCCATGGCCTTGATCTGGTCCTTGTTGATGCGCTCGACGTTCTCCTTCTCCTTGCTCTTCATCCACAGCACAATGCAGAAGAAGCACACGCTGCACGCGATGTCACAGCCCACGGCCAACCCCAGAAAGTCCTTGCGCTGCATATCCACAAGCCACAGTATCAGTTATCTCAATTCGTCAAGAATGACTGAAAAAAACTCAACGTACGCTGATGGAATCCCAGCCAATGATCTGCAGGCTCCACTCCTTGGAGAGGTCGATCTGCGTCGTGAAGCAGCGCGCGTACACGATCAGACCTCGCGACTCAGGCGTACTGTCAACTCCGCATTCGGAAAAGTCACTGTCGTCCTGGATGTGCATCTCGCAGTACTCGCCGACAGTGTTCTCTTCCGGACACGTCGCGCCGGCATTGTCGTCGATCTTCCACTTGTACGCAAACGTCTCACTAACATTGAACGAACAGCTCTTCTTGCCGAGACACAAGCCGTTAACGATCGTCTGCATGCTGTCAGAGCCACACCCAGGTGTCGACTGGATCCGCATATCGTCAAACTGCGGCGTTTGTGTGATGGGATCCAGTGTCTTGGAGCAGCACGACCACTTGGACACTGGATGCACGCCCATGAAGCAGCCGTAGCCGTCGCTCGGGCAAAGACTCGTGCAGGTTCCGTTGGTGCACGAGCGAAGCGGCTTGCCCCGGCATAGGCCATTGCCCTCGGCGACCTTGTTGACCTCCGGACACGTGCACGAGCCCTGGGCGTCGTGCATCGAGTACACGGCCTTGATGAAGCCGATCTCGCCTGCAGGACACGCCAGCGAGAGCACGTTCCCGGCCATAACCTGGTCGCAGGCGCTGCTCGAGTCCTTGAGGTGGCCGATGGTCGTCATGCCGAGTACGAGCGGCAAGTTCTGCTTGGCTAGGATCTTGAACTCGTCGAAGGACTCGGCACCACCCACGATGTAGATCAGCAGCGACGGCATACTCAGGATCACAAGGATGAAGAACAGCCAGGTCATGACCTTAAGGTATTTGAAGTACAGCGTCATACCCACACCGTACTGGCTGAGCACGAACGAGTCCGTGGGCAGGCGATGAAACGCGTGGGCGCCGAAGTCGGTCGTGAGCGGGTACTTTTCTGGTACGGGGTTCCCCACGGCGTCCGTATCCGTCGTGGAGAAGCTCATCGGGTGGGTCTGGCCACGCTCATGGAGTACCTTGGCGTACGACAAGTACTTGTGTTCGAGCGATCCGCAGTCGGGAGGGTATCCACCCAGTTGGAGATCGTTGCGAGGCGAGTACGGCGGCGGTTTGGCTGGCTCGGTCGTCGCGTCGCCGTTGGCTTCAATGTCCAGCGCCAAGTGGCCGCCTCGCTTTCTGGGAGAGCCTGAGCGCTGCTGCACCAGTCGCACTTTGGACGGCGACTGGCCTGGCAACGGCGGCGGCTCGCTTTCGCGCGACTCGTGGATCGTCGCGATGGCCGTGGTGTCTCGACTGCTTCCATGGCGGCTGCCATTGTCGTCACCTTCGAAGGCTCGTCGTGACTGGACATTGCGGCCGTCAAACTGCCGCACCGCAGTCTCTCGCGCACGCGGAGACGACTCCTGGTTCCCCATTGCTCCCCACACGCAACTTCTCTCAGCGGATCAAGGAATGACGGACGATTGCTGTGTCGGCATGAGCCTGTCGAGCCTCAAGTACGAAAAGCTCAACCGTCAGGGCGTTTCAGCGACTTCAACTGCATCAGCTCAGTACCGGAAACCAACGGCGAACGGGCGTTGGTGAAAACGGCGCGCGCCTTTCTCGTCGGTTTAAAAAGAGAGCCAAAGTGGCCACGCCTGTGTTGGTGTTGGACTCTGATACGCAAACTACCGGAAGCCGAGGATACCGGTATCGGTATCTGCGGTTTCCACGCTCGTTCTTCTGCGAGACGGAACGTTGAGCTCAAACCCAACGGTCACGATGGCTGTCCGGCGTCTCGTCGTCTAGGCGAGTATCTTCGTTTGCACGTGGTGTGATGCCCACAACTCGATGCGTGCGGTTGTTATGTGTGCTTTTGCTGCTTGTACGATGTCTTGGCGAGCCGGCGCCGACGCTCCGTCGGTGGAAGGAGCTCCAGGTACACCAAGAGATACCATCTTAACGTCGCTTCATGATCTGATCGACTTTGCGGTTGTAGTACGGCCAGCTCCGTCATGACGGCATCGAGTACTTCGACTTTGAGGTCAAGGAAGACGTGTTTCGGGTGTTCGTGGGTGTGGACCTGGGCAACTTGCGAGGCATGGAGCCACCGACGATGCTCATCAAGTACATGGCGTTCCCAACCACACTCGACTATGACCAGAAGTGGCTACTCAACGGCACGGTCACACATTTTTCGACCAAGATCGATAATCTACGCGTGAGGACCCAATTGCAGGTCGCCTCTAAATACTGAAGCTGCGTGTGACTGACGTGGATGTGTGCGCTACGTACAGACTGGCCACTACTTCGTGACGCTCGTCGGCTCGAGACTCTACGATTCGCTGACCGCCTTTGTGGGGAGCTACAAGCCACTCGCGTACTTTATGACGATTTGGTATTTCGGCTGCTCAGACCCGACCCGAGTCGGTACGAAGTGCTCCATGCCGCTCAAGCCGCTCAAACAGATTGAGCCGCCTCCAGCGACACGGACCAACAGCAGTATTAGCAGCGATTTCGTCTACACTGGGTGCCTCGACGGCTCTTCTTCAGAGATCTTCTACAGTCTCGACATTCCTGCCGCCGTGTGGGGGCTCACAATCACGGTACGGACCTGAAACCAAGCTCATTAATATTGCTGATCATTCCTTGCATTAAAATGCAAGCATGCTACGTAGCTCTCTACCATCACAAAGTACGAGCTGAAGATCGTGGCCGGTGCTAATCTTCGCGACCCAGCAGACGTCAGGGCCGGCAACTTCACATCCTCTGTCGTGATTGATGCCGGATCTGGCAATCGCTCGGCAGAACTCCGCATCCCGACACCGCACACCGGCGCGTGGATGATTATGCTCTCAACAACAATGTTTCAGACTGGATCTTGCGCCAGAGGGACCGGCGCGACGTTCCAGTTTGTCTCCACTTATAATCGCAACTGCTCCGGCGTCGATGGCGCCATCATCACATCGTCGAGTCCGTCCGTGCCGCCTCTCGATGTGTGTTCCGTGTCGGTCTTCGTTCTGAACGAGGCCCGCAAACATTCCACGAAGGACACGTATCTTGTGGACGCGGACTTTGAAGCCGACAAACCCGTCGTCGGATTTACGACCAGGGCTGCTGTCCAATACGTCGCCAGGTTCCCTAAAAGATACGCTGGAACGCCGCTTACTGTCGATGCGGTCGTGACTCCAAACGTCGGGTCGTTCCAGATCTATGTGCGTGTGAATGGCTACGCGACGCCGTCTCAGTTCGACTACCACTTCAACTCCAGCGACGCGAGCGACACATCACTGGCCAGCAGTGATGAGAGTTCTTCATCTGATAATCTCGAAGCAAAACAGTACTCCTGGAGTCCAATCGCCCAGCCAAGAGTGGGTACGTGGTATCTACTGGTAGTCGCCGACGGCCTCCTTGTGAACAAATCGTCTGGACGAGGTGATGCTGCGAACGACACGTTCTGGGCTGTGGATGTGGCTTTGCATACACGAGCATGTCCGCGCAAGAGTGCCTGTAGTGGCCACGGCACGTGTGCGCTCACGCAAACGTACCAAGGTCTCAGCTATGGCTCGTGTGACTGCGAATACGGCTTTGGGGGACAGCAGTGCGAGACGCGGACGCTCACGTCAGCCTTCCGAGCCAACCACATCGCGCTGCTCATCTTCTCCAACCTGGCGATCTTGCCCGTGACTGTCGTGTGTGTTCGCCGACGGCTCTACCGTACGTTCAAACGTCGTGGTTTGTCGTGCTTGTTATGTAGTTGGTCTTCTAACAGGAGTTTCTTCTGTTGCAGTGGAGAGTGTGCTGTTCTTCGGCGCCGGTCTGGTCTCTGCAATCTACCACGCGTGTGACGTCGAACTCTTCTGCGTGTTCTCCTTCCGCATCCTCCAGCAACTGGACTTCGCGCTGGCGTTCAACATGGTGATGCTGCTTTCAGTCCACTTATCAGGCGTGCGAAAGCAAGTCAAGGTGAGTTCATGAGCCCCTTTTATGTACAAACAGCCACGAGCTCACGACGATGAGCTCTACTAGGCAGGCATCCAAGTGTTCTTCCTACTTTCCACAATCGTGCTGGCCATCAACGACGCCACGTCCGCTGTCAACTGGGTCGTCATCGGCGCCGTGTGCGTGCTCCAGATCTCCAGCACATTCGCTTATCACGTACGTACGACTGACGTGTTGCCAAGGATCGTGCATTTGATTGATGTTCATGACCTTCAGAGTAGTTTGCGATCGGATCCCAACGACTGCGGCTGGGCAAGTGGGCGTACGTTGAGCCTTTGCGTTACTTTGACTGACAGAGCTGCAACCTAACCCATCATGTTCTACTGCATAGTGCATTCAAGACGTTCCTACTTCACAGCGACAACTTCCACCCTCGTCTCGGTATTTTGGGGCTCGCACTGTGGGCCGCTGCCCTCACGTGCTGGCTCGCGTCCTCGTTTTCGAACTACTGGCTTGTAGGTTGCTGTGGTATGGTACGAACTAGGATCGTCCGTACTAATGATTTGTTGTTTGCAGCTTCACAGTATGTGGCACGCGTCGGCGATGCTCTCGGCCGCGTGCTTGATCGCTGTTCGGAGGAACACCAGATACCAAATGCTCACTCCATTCACGGCCATCGACGTGCTCAGCCCCAACTACAACCTCAGCCCAGTGCCGTTGATGCTAAAGAGCTTCCCACGAGGCAAGACCATCCAACTGAGCGACGATGTCGAGACTGGTCCTTCAGAGGGAGGTGGATCGGGGCATTGTCGAGTGTATTGCGGGGATTGATTGTCAAAATTTAACATTGATGGAAGCTGATAATTCGATAAAAACTGTTCCAGATCTGATTCTGTCTCAGATCACGATCTGCGCCTTTGCTTCTGCACGCATCTCGCCTCGAACCGACGCGGAATGTGCGCGGGAACAGAAAACTCGCTCGAAGCAATGGAAGGAAATGGATGGGACGCAAGGATACGACGTCCGCAGCGGCACGCGACATCACCCTGGCTTCAACGACGCAGCGCTTGGTAGCAGTGCGGTGCGGTGCTACGCAGTGTCGTGGATCGCTTTGAATACTCATCTACGTGGCCATCGCATCTAGAACAATGCGGCGGCGGCGTCTCGCGATTGTCGCGGTCGTCTTGAGCTCTGCATCGTCACTCGTGGCGGCGTCTTCGCGTCAGTGGAGTGATCTCCAGGTGAGTGATGTGTTCTGCGCATTGTCTGTTGTGTCGTCACGGAAGTCATTCTTATTCGTTGATGTTGTTCCAGATTGGGAAAATCCGTTCTGATGGAGTCGAGCACTTTGATTTTCTCGTGCGCGATGATGTTGTGGCTGTGTTTGTGGGTCTCACACGCCTTCAAGACGATGACTACAGAGGCGGATCGGCTTTGGAGTTGTTCCTCAATTACGGATCGTTCCCGACTCAGGAGGCCCACGACCAGCGCATCAAACTGTCGGCAACATCAAACAACGGCAGTCTCGTCGTGGAACAGCTCCGCGTAGGTCTCAGCTACGAGTGATTTTTATGATTGATTGTCTCTAAAATCACTGATTGATGTTGTATGATCAGACTGGACGCTACTTCCTGTCCGTCCGCGGCAGCTTGCTTTTCGACTCGGCCCCGGCGATCGTGGACCGCCCAGCCGAGTTCATGTACTCACTGAACATCACGTACACGGCCTGCGACTCCGCATCGACCTCGAATGACACTCAAGCACAGGCAGACTTCTGTACAGTGGTCTCCGTGACGCAGGCGATTGAACCGCCTGTGTCAGCCAGTGAGTTCGTGCTCGACAGCTACTACAAGATGTCAAACCGCGTTCATGAAGGCTGCGTGGACGTGCTGCAGCCGACGCTATGGTATACGTTTGATATCCCCGCGCCGCAGTGGGATTTGTCGATCACAGTGAGTCTCGTCACTTGCTTCTTGCCATTCTAGTACTCCTACTGAGCTTTGTGTGATGCGTTTATTAGCTCTCGACAACGTTTGCAGCCGGGTTTCGCATAGTCGTCTTCGGTGGACTCCACAATCTCACGCAGCTTCCAGACTCAAGCGTAAACGACGCAGATGCAGAGTTCCAGTCCGCTTTGATCCAACGCGGTGCTGGCTTTCGATCAGCCTCCTTGCGATTCTCTGCTCCTCAGACTGGGTGAGTGTGGGCCTCTTGAGTGTATTCCGAATGCTGCTAACTCGATTTTTTGTACCAGTCGCTGGACGGTGGTGATTACGGGGAACTTGACGGACAACTCAACATGCTCTTCAAATGGTGGCGGCGTTTTCAGCTTCCAGGCCAGACACAGTGCGTTGAATTGTTCCCGAGACGAAGTCGGCTCTTCTGGAAGTGCCACAGCTACCGCGATGCCTGTCGTGCCCGTCATCGCCTCGATGATCGACCCGTGCTCTCTGCAGTTCGTCCCATTGAAAGAGACTCGCAAGTCCCCTGAGAAGCTCGATGAACTGCTCGACGCTGAGTTCACGCGAGACGAAGTCATCAGTGCCACCTTTAATGCGACTGAGCGGTTCAGCGCAGGTTACCAAGCAGATATCGACCCCCTATTTGCCGGCTCGTTCATCCAGCTACGAGTTCAAGCGACCCGCAATGTCCCGTCTTTTCAAGTGCTAGTTCGAGTGGACGCGTTCCCGACGCTGTCGCTCTTCGACTACCGCTTCACATCCAGCGAAGCCAGCTCGATCACATCCACGCGAGCGATCAATACGACCACAAACACTTCGTTCGAGATGCAGGAATACGTGTGGACACCCATTCTGTTCCCCAAGACTGGTGTGTGGCGGTTGGTGTTGGCTGCTGACGAAGCGACCAGTGCGAGTGAGCTGAGCTCCATCATAGCCGTCAACATTTCACTGAGCGCCTTCGCGTGTCCAGAGCATGAAGGTGACGCGTGCAGTTCACATGGCACATGCAGAGTCGACGTAAGTGCAAGTGGGAAAGGCTACACTGCGTGTTCGTGCGACTACGGCTTCGGCGGTGAGCAGTGCGAGTCTGTGACTGTCGATCGAACATACCGAGGCACGCAGATCTTCTTCGTGATGGCCTCGAACCTGGCGATTCTGCCCTCGTTGTGGCTCTGCATGCAACGGAAGCTCTATGGTAAGAGCTGGCAATGTGACTGATGTGGTTGATGTGATACTTACTGATTGATGAACAACGTAGCGGAGACCGTGCTGTTTCTAGCCACTGGGGTCATCTCCTTACTGTATCACGCCTGCGACTACGACTTCTTCTGCGCGCTCGACAGCATCGACTTGCGTCACATGGACTACGCGCTCTCACTAAACGTGTTTGCCGTCGTTGTCGTCCACCTCTCCGGAGCGAGAGATAACCTCAAGGTAAGAGATCTCTTCTCCTTGTCTGATCACGTGTGACAGCGGCTGTCTGACTGTTTGCGATGGTGTTTTCGAAGGCTGCTCTGCAAGTCTTTTACTTGCTGTCGATGATGATGGTGTCGACGTCAGATAGTTCGAACACACCGTACGCGTGGATCAGCGTGGCCGGGATTTGTGCGATCCAGTTCGCGATGGCGATCTCCTACTACGTACGTACCCCCTCAACGAAGAGCTGTTGGCTGGAACTTGTGCCTCACATTGAATCTCCTCTATAGACGGTCGTCGGGGCTTCTCGCATGGGTCTCGGCAAGGGTCTGTACGTGTCCTCTCTTCCCACCTTGTTGATTCCGTCAGCGACGTCTGTCTCATTCATCTCTCCATCTTCAGAGCATTCAAGGCGTTCCTGTTCCACAGCAAAAACTTTGACAAGCGCTATGGCTTCGCTGGGCTCGTGTTTCTCGCCGTGGCGTTGAGCTGCTGGTTCACCGTGTCTTCCTCCAACTACTGGATCCTGCATAGTGTGTGGCACATCTCGGCTATGATGGCCGTGTTCTGCTTCATCGCGTTGCGACTCAACGAACGGTACCAGCTCTTCGCGCCCGACTTCTGCGTCGACGTGCTCGCGACGCCCCAGCAGTTCCGCTTTGCCGTGTCCAGTGTCAAGAGCGTCGACATTCTAGAAGAAGACACAAGCGACTACGACCACCACCACCAGTACAATGTGCGGTCATGGCGATAACGGACAAGTATGATCAAATACAACGTCTTGTTGTCTGTATGCCTATGCCTACACCTCTCCTTCCTCTGTGTCTCTGTCTTCGCGTCTCTACCTTGACTCTCTCCTTCCACTCTGTTCGCCTACTGCGGGTCCTGTAGCCAGGCAGTCCACGACTACGGAGCCACACTATCACTAGCTGATATATCGAGCGCGGCTAGTGTCTACTTCTTGCCCTTGCTCTTCTTCTTCTTCTTGTGTTTGTTCTTCTTCACGTCGCCGTTCGTTTCCCCGAAAGGCTCGTCGTCATGGGAATCGGAGGCTTCTTGTGTAGAAACCGAGTGGTGGCCGTTCGAAGATGCTACGGACGCCGCTCCATCCGTCTCTTCATCGTCGTCCTCGTCGTCGGCTCCGCCATTGTGATTGGCGCCGCCATTCGACTTCTTCTTGCTCTTCTTCTTCTTCTTTTTCTTGGACCCAGACGACGACAGATCATCACCATCGTGGTCTTCAGGCCATGCGACGTCGTCGACAAAGCCTAGCGAACGAGCGAACTCCGAGCCGTGGTCGATGCCCTTAATCTCGCCGATCATCTGCCAAGACTCCTTCTGGTACATACTACCCGGACGCATCGACTGAGGGACGTTGAAACCCAGGCCGTGGTTGCAAATTAGCGTCGTGTGGGCACGCAGCTCTGGCTCAAAGCCTCGCCATGTCGTGTGCGACTTGAGGAAATTTCGCAGGAACGCGTCAGGCGACTGGGACGCTGCCTGGAGACGGATCGCGTTGCAGCACTGCAGGATGTAGCCCTTGTTGCTGGTGTTGATGGTATCGCTTCGGTAGTATTCGATCAGCGTGGTCACGAGCTTGAGCTTCTTGATCAGGATCTCGAGCGTCACCTGGTTTTCCGTCCGCAGCGCGATGAACACGAGCTGGTAAAAGGCCGCGTGGTACAGGTTGTTATGTGCGTACTCGAAGAACCACGCGAGCAGCACACGCCACACGTTGGCGTCGAAATGGTCGCTGAGCGTACTCGGGTTGTGGGCGACGAGCTCCACGAGCGCGTCGACGAGCATGAGACGGAACTCGGTGAACGGCACCTTGACCACGTACGCCGTGTGACGCACAGCGCTTTCCGGCAGCGGCTTGTCGGGCGACGCCAAGTCCATCTCGATGTTCTGCTGGTCCTGGTACTTGTCAATCAGGTACCGCAGCATCGTACCCATTTCGGCCTCGGCGAGCTCGAAGATCTGGTCGCGCAGAGCCATGAGCTGGTTCGGCACGAGGTTGACGACGGTCGAGCCAAACGACTGGTACGGGCTGGTCGGAGGGCCTTGGACCTTGTCCAAGATGCTGCGCTGCAGCAGACGCAACACGCACTTCATCGCGGCCGTGCGCTGGCCGTGACTGCGCGGCTTGGTCTTGTTGTTGTCCACGGCCACGCCGATCAGACCCTGGAGCAGTTCCGGACAGTACGCCGCGGGCTGCAGCAGAATCGCACCGTTTTCATCGGCAGAAAGGCGGTCCACGAGCTCCACGAACACGTCCGCCGCTGCCATGTTGTGCGCCTCGGAGTAGCCGTCGCCGTACACGTGCTCGGCCAGCACCAGCAGAATCTTCCACTCGGACAGCGAGCGGAAAAACTGCCACTTCTTCTGCGGCGTCGACGAGTAAAACCGGATCAGCGACGGGTTGTGCGGCTTGCAGATCATGGTCAGAAACACCTCGGCGACTGGCGCGTGCTCGATCTGCTCCAGCATGGCGCTCATGTAGCGCGACGCCGTCGCGGTGTTGCGGCCCACGACTTCATACACGTCGTCGAGATACAAGCGCAGCAAGTGGTCGATGACGCGGCAGCCGTGGCGCAGCAAACCGCGCGCGTTCTTCTGGAAGATCGGGAAGATGCACTTGGTGATGAGCTTGCTCTTCTTGCCCAGAAACGTAATGAGCGCGTCGCTGGTGTCGTCGTTCGTGAGCAGCATGGTCGCGCGGTACGATGCCATGACCTGCGGTGTAGCCACTTCGCTCTCGGCGGCCTGCGCGCGCTTCCAGTCGTCCGTGATGAGCTCTCCGCCGGGCAGCGTGGTCTGCGGGCCGTCGAGGATCGCGTGCCTCTGCACGTCGTGGCCGTCGATGCGCGTGATGTAGCTGAGGAACACGGCGCAGGCCAGGTCGTCGTTGAGCACGTTCACCATGGCCGTGTTGATCGACGGCTCTCCGCCGTACGGCGACGTGCGGTGCTCGTCCGACAGCATCTTGTGGATCACCTGCACGTACACCTGCTGCTGCGACAGCTCTCCTTCGTCGCCGCCGGGGCCGCGTGCGTCGCCGCCCACTGCCACGAGCGAGCCGGTCATTGTGTCTAGCTGTCTATCTATCTGCTTGTCTGCCGGAGCCGTTGGCTGCGTGCGCGTCCGTCGCGCAGGGGCCCTGAAATTAGCTGCGGAGCTCTTCGCTCTGTCGCCACCACAAGCTCAATTGTGTAACAGCACAGAGACCCAGTTCCGTCGTGCATTCTGGTTTTGCGTTTGGGGGGTGGGCGCCCAAGGGGTACGTGTACGGTCCCTGCACGGACAACGTACACGTAACCCGATAACCGGCTTGACGGCCCGTGCTAAGTGCGGTTACGAAGCAACCGTTGTGACGTTACGCCAGACGAGGAGAAAGGTGCTAAGTACGATTATTACGACAACGAAGATGATGCAGGCGAGTCACGGTCCTGGAGACCGAGGTAGCTGAGCTGTTTGCTCAGATGCGCCGAGAAGGTGGCGAGCTTGTCCATGGCCTGTTGGTAGAAGGGGAATCTAGATGGATCTTCGTGGGCTGGTAGCTTCTTGAGCACGAGAACGTAGTGGCAGCTGCGCACGTGCGGCACCCAGACGCGGAATACGGCCGATTCGCGAGCGACGTCCCACAGAATCGGCCACAGGCGATGCGTCGAGTCCGTGAACACGAAGTAGCTGCCGATCTGAGCACTGCGAAAGAGAGAGCGTAGGAAAACGTAGTCGGTGTCGCGTAGTAGCCGGAAGTTCTCGACGCACACGAATGAGAACATGAAGAGATCTGTTGTCGAGATGTCCGTCGCGACGTCCTCGTTGATGGGTGCACCGACGGCTTCGGTGATATCACACGGCTTGAATGCCCACGACTCGTTGCCAGCAGTCAGCTTACGAAGCGCCCGGTCAGCGCCAGCCACGGCATCTTCCCAGCCCGGCTCGTTGTCGTACACGTTCGTGTGGATCGACACGTCGCCGATGCGTAGATACTGCAACAGGAACGCGAGGCCGATGGAGTCGTAGCCTGGGCCTCCTCCATACAACGCAATTTGGCGGTGCTTCTTGGTAGCGCTGGTGCCAAATAGATCGGAGCGGACGCTGCTCATCTCTCGAGTAAGCAGCAGACCAGGAAAATTGCCCACGCGGTTGATTTTGTCGATCGTGTAACCCGTGCGTGCACTGGCATTTTCGAAAGACGGCCGAACGCCCGTGTTTGTCGATTCGCAGAGCCCCATCTTGAGAGCGTACGTGTCTTCTCGCGACGCGGCAGGCAGCGACTGCACCAGAAGCTTCAGGAACTCGTCACTCTGGTCCTTGATGAAATTGGTCCATGTGTGGTAAAAGCGGCGGCTCTCCATGTTGAGCTCCGACTTCTTGGGCAGCGCCAACGCGCCCTGGTTATGCTGCAGCCACGAGCACGTGAACATCCATCGCCGGCAGACACATCGCAGCTTCTTGTGCTCCGTGGTCGTCAGGAACGCCGCGATTAGCGCCCCGCATTCCTCATCCTCCAACAGCTTCATGACTTGCCACCAGCAGCCATCAACTCACGATGCCAACACACGTCACAGGAAAGGGTCCACTATTTGGTCCATCTTGGCGGTTAACTTTCTTGAACCGGGCCGGGCTTGGTCTCAAACGGGCCGAATCAGAAAAAAAATGAGTCTTGAAAACGCGACCGGACTGAACAGGGAATTGGAAGCTGACCATCACTCTCGTCGGTTCTGGCGGGCCAGGATTGGGTATCCATCTTTTTCTTCCTCCAAACGGATCCAACGTCAAACAAACACACCAAAACCATGATGTCCCGCTTTGGTTAGTCTACTTCGCCAACAACTCTGTCGGCGAAAGCTCCAACTTTGGCATTCCCAACTAGAATCGTCGGTGAAAACGCCAATACTCCTCCTGTGTTCGCCAACAACTTCAATAACCAACGAAACCAGCGCCGTCACCATGGCGCCGCCCTTCATGGATGTGGCGTGGGGGGAAACCATCCTCTTCTCGCTCAACGGCCGACGCGTGACGCTGCGCCAGCCTTCGCCGACCATGAAGCTCATTGACTACCTACGCGACGTCGCGCGGCTCACGGGCACGAAGCTTTCGTGTGGCGAGGGCGGCTGCGGCGCGTGTACGGTCGTGCTTTGCCACCGCCCCTTGGAGCGCACGCCGTTCGCATCCAGCGACGTCGTCTTCCGCGCCGTGAATGCGTGCTTGTTCCCTGTGTGTGCGCTTGACGGACTGGAGGTCTTCACGGTGGAAGCTATCGGCTCAAGCGTCGCGGGACTCCACGAGGTCCAGAAGCGACTGGCCGACGCCAACGGCACGCAGTGTGGCTTCTGTACACCCGGCTGGGTCATGAACATGTACGAACTGCTGAGTCAGCACAAGGCGCCGGACAAGCAGACGATTGAGGACCATTTCGACGGCAATCTGTGCCGCTGCACGGGCTACCGGCCGATCTTCCAGGCCTTCCACTCGTTCGCCAGCGACGCCGCCAACGGAACCGACGCCGAGTTGAAGACGCCGACGCTCGAGTACGAAGACTCACGGTCAGGCTGCTGCGGTGGCCACGAGTCGCAAGGCCTGGACCCTGACTACGTGAAGGAGATCGTCGGCGACTGTGAGCACCTGGACGAGTGGCTGCTTGTCGACAGTGTGGAGGAAGGCCGTCGCTCGATCTGCGAGGCTAAGTGCGGGGACAAGGCCAAGAGCTGCAGCACGTACCTGGATTTGGAGGAGCTCATCCCGTCCAAGGCGGCGCCACCGGCCGCGTACGATGCTCTGGGAGAGATCAAGCCGTCGGACTTCATCATCAACTTCAAGCCGCGGCCGCTCAAGATCGAGGTCGTGAGTGGCGACGGCAAGACGACCCACAAGTGGTACCGTCCGCTGTCGCTCGAGCAGCTCCAGGCCGTGTTCAAGGAGAACTGTCTGTCGGAAATCGCGTTCGTCGGCGGCCGCACAGCCCACGGCGTGAGTAAGTACTACAACAAGACAGCGCCGTACAACCGCCCGACCGAGCGGCTCGTGCAAGTGGAGCTCAACTACATTGCCGAAATGAAGCAGATCCAAGTGCAGGACACGCAGAACCACGTCGTCGTGGGTGCGGCCATCACGATCAACACGCTGGTGGCGTTCCTGCAGAAGTTTGAAGGCGACGAGTATGACAACACGGCGTTCCAAGAGCTCTCGACGCTCATCCACCGCGTGGCCAACAACCAGGTGCGCAACTCGGGAACGTGGGCAGGCAACCTCAGTCTGTGTCGTGAGCATCCGACGTTCGTGTCGGATATCGTGGTTGGGCTCATGGGTATCGGAGCCACGCTGACGCTGCTGAATGACAAGCTGGAGCGTGAAGAAGCCGTGACGATCGAGGATTTCCTCAAAAAGCCGCAGACGGACTTCACGATGATTCTCGCAATGCAGCTGCCGCTCTTCCCCGTGTCGTCGTCAGCATCGGCATCACTTGGTCAACTGACCAAGCGCCAAGTGTTCAAGTGCTACAAGGTCGCCCAGCGTCCCCAGAACGCGCACTCCCACGTCAACTGTGCGATCTGGATCCAAATGCGAGCGGATCAGTCGCCTCCGGTGTGTGTGGATGCGCGTATCGCGTTCGGTGGCGTATGTGAACATCCCGCGCGGTTCCACTTGACCGAAAAGTTCATCAAGGGACGAGCAATCACGCAGCAAACGCTGAACGAGACTGCTACGTACCTCGACAGCGACTTGAAGATGATCGGCGCCAGTGAGGCCTTCGGCTCAGCGGCTTTTCGCCTCTCTGTGATGAAAAACTTGATGTACAAGGCCATTCTGGCGGGTATTCCAGCAAAAGATCTCGGCGACTCGTCCGTCGCATCTGCCCCTGAAAAGCTCAGTCGTGGGATCTCCTCCGGAACGCAGGCGTTCAAGCCCAGCGACGCGACGACGCCCGTTTCCGAAGCCATTCCGAAGATTGGCGGGAAGCTTCAGACTTCAGGAGAGGCCAAGTACACGGTCGACAAGGACCTCCCACCGAATGCACTGTACGGTGCCATTCTGTTCAGCCGACGTGCACTCGCCACGGTGTTGAGCATTGACAAGGACAGCCGCACGCGATCCATGGAGGGCGTCGTCGATATCGTCACGTCGGCAGACATCCGTGGTAACAACGATATCTCGTCAGGGGCCAAAGACGAGCTTCTCTTCGTTCCAGTGGGTGGTGTCGTCCGCTGTATCGGCGTGCCGATTGCGTTGGTTCTCGCCACGTCACAGGAAATCGCGGAGCAAGCTGTCGCGAGCTGTGAAGTTGAGTACGGATCGGTGCCGGCGGATCAGATGTGGCACGGACAGACAGAGCCCATTATCAACATTGACATGGCACTGAAGGCGGGCACGCTGGGTGCCTCTAAACCGCTCCAGATGGGCGACGACAACGTCGAGAACAAACTCAAGGAATGCAAGCGCACCCTCACAGGCTCGATTCTTCTCGGTGCGCAGAAGCATTTCTACATGGAGCCTCAAGTGTCGGTGGTGTCACTAGATGAAAGCGGCGTCTTCTGTGTGGAAACTTCATCGCAAGATCCGACGACGATCCAGCATCAGCTCGCGGACGTGTTAGGCACGCAGTACAACAACATCTCCATCCAAGTCCCGCGTGTCGGCGGAGGGTTCGGTGCCAAGCTCACGCGTTGCGTCGTCAACGCGGCTGCGGCTGCCGTCGCCGCCCAGAAACATCGCCAGACTGTGCGTGTGCTCAACGACCGCAGCGCCGACTTCCGTCTTGTGGGTGGGCGTGAAAACATGCGAGGCACCTACACGATCGGCTTTAACGACGACGGCTACATCCAGGCTCTGGATCTGAAACTCGACGTGGACTGTGGCTACATCGTGACAGACTCGGGCGGACCGGGAGGATCAGCGGGCATGGCGGTGCAATGGGCCGACTCAGCGTACCACGTGCCTTCGTTCCGATGCCGTGCGTTCCTGTATCTGACTAATACGCAGTCACGGACGTACCTTCGTGCGCCTGGCGTTCCCCAGTCCCTCGTCCTCTACGAAGCGGCTCTCCACCACGTTGCCGAGGAACTCAGCTTGCCGATGCGCTGGATTCAAGAACGCAATCTGTACAAGGAGGGCGACACGACGCCGTTCGGCCAACGGCTCAACCTGGTCCGCTCCAAGGAAGTCTGGGACCGCATGATCGTGTCGTCGTACATGGAGCAGCGCGAGGAATCGATCGAGATCTTCAACTCGAACAACAAGTGGAAGAAGCGTGGCATCGCCGCCACGGCGACAAAGTACGGCATGCAGCACTCGGGCATTCGCCACGGATCGCAAGTCGCCATCTTTGCTGGGGACGGATCCGTCACGATCAGCCACGCTGGCTGTGAAGTCGGACAGGTATGATACGGAAGCTGAGCTTTGGTCTGTGGATTTTTGACTGATGATAGACGTTTGTATGTGATGGTTTCAGGGAATCCACACCAAGGCCGCGCAGGTGTGTGCGTATGAACTCGGCATCCCCATGAACATGATCTCCGTGCGCACGACGTCGACCGACAAGACCCCAAACTCCGACGGCACCGGCGGCTCCAGTACCTCCGAGTCCATCGCCCGGTCCATCACGTACGTTGTGGCCCTCAGATCTTCGAACCATGGCGTCTTGATGCTGACATTTGATGTGTTATTTGACACAGAGCATGCTGCACGGAACTCAAGAAGCGTCTCCAGCCGTACCGAGACGCGAATCCGAAGACCTCGTGGGCTGACATCGTCGGGCTCGCTCATGCGGACGGCATTTGTCTCTTCGCCGGCGCGCAGCCGCAGACGGCGTTGCCCAAAGGCGACACGTTCGACTACTTCGTGTACGCGGCCGCGTGCTCCGAGGTCGAGGTCGACATCCTCACGGGCGAGATCAACATTCTGAGCTCGGAGCTCGTGTACGATTGCGGCATCAGCTTGAACCCGGCGATCGACATCGGCCAGATCGAAGGCGCGTTCGTCATGGGCATCGGTCTCTACTTGCAGGAAGAGGTCGTGTACTCGGAGCCGGACGGAGAGCTGCTCACGCAGGGCACGTGGGAGTTCAAGGTGCCGTGCTCCAAGGACATCCCGGAGAAGTTCAAGGTCACGCTGCTGGAGAACGCCGTGAACCCGTCGGGCATCCTCAACTCCAAGGCCACGGGCGAGCCGCCCTTCGCGTTGGCCACGAGCGTGTACATCGCCGTCAAGAACGCTCTCATGGACAGTCGCTACGAGCGCGGCGTGTCCGACTTCTTGCTGTTGGATCTGCCGGCGACCGTGGCGCGACGCCACGACGCGGCGCTCATCAAGGCCGCCGACTACACGCTGTAAGTGAGACCGTTGTTGAAAATGTGTGTGTCGCCGCCCCCGTCGCTAGTCATTGAGGTAGGATGAGTAGGAAGAAGGAAGACGAAAGGAAAAAAACAAGTTCATGTTGTTGTGTTCGTGCAAAGTGCAATGCAATGGTTTTTCTATTGAGCGGAGTAAGTGTGAGGTTACAGCGCACGCGACACATCCATAGAGATTCTATCATCAGCTAAATATCGAGACTTGCTGCGAAAGGAATCGAAGACAAGTCCACGTGGGATGACGCCAGAGTAATCACTTACTCTTCGTCTTCATCCGAGTCGCTGTAGTACTCGCCGCGCTTCTCCGCCTCCTTCTTGGCCTTGGCCTTGGCCTTGATCTCCTTACGGGTGAGCTTGCGCTTGATCTTGGTCTTCTGGACGTTGCCGAACGCGTCGATCGTCTCCTCCTCGTCCTTCTGCTCGATCTTGGTCTTGTCCTCTGGGACCTGGCCGTCGATCGTGAGGATACCGGCCTCCACGTTCCACGTCTCCTGGCACAGCGCCGAGGTGAACTCGTTGTTGTGCGAGATCATGATCACACCACCGTTGAACTCCTTGATGGCAGTCGCCAGGGCTCCCAGGGAGTCACGGTCGAGGTAGTTCGTAGGCTCATCAAGCACAAGGATGTGCGGGTTGAGCCACATGGCAGCAGCCAGCACGACCTTGACCTTCTGGCCACCCGACAGACCGCGCATGCGCGAGTGGGTACCGAACTCGGCGCCGAGGCCGAAGTTGTCGAGGTGCTTCTGGACAGCGAGCGCCGTCACTGGACGCGCCTGGAGGTTGGCACGGGCAGCCTCGCGATCATCGGCGATCTGGAGCAGCTTGTCCCAGCCCCACTTCTCCATCTTCTCACGTGGCACCCACGAGTTCTCGTCAACTGGGCACTTGTCCCACTTGAGCTCGTACTCGAAGCTCTTCTTGAACTTACGACGCGACACGATCTCCTCGAGCACACGCTTCTCGCCCTCCCAGTTGACTGGCAGCTTGAACTTGGCCTTGTCCTCTGGCGACAGCTTACGCGTCTCCTTGGCGAGCAGCTCCTTGTCCTCACCCGACTGGAAACGCCACTGGATGTAGGCGTTGGCGGTCGAGTCGAGGTGCTCTTCAATGTGGTGGAACGCGTGCTGCGCCACGTAGGCGAAACGAAGCGATGGGTGCTTCCACACGGTACCCGTGGTTGGCTCGTTCTCACCCGTGAGCATCTTGATCAGGGTCGACTTACCGGCACCGTTCGGGCCGAGCACGGCAATACGCGAGGCCAGCGAGGCGGTGACCGTCACGCCCGAGACCGACGGCTTGTCGCGGCCTGGGTAGGTCAGCGAGCAGCCCGTCAGACGGATGATCGGCTTACCCTTGTTCTTGATATCAGCAAGGAAACCCGGCTCTGGGAACGTGAACTTGAAGGCAGCGGCCTCGAGCTCGTAGTACGACTTGGCCTCTGGCTTGACCTCGACGAACTTGGAGAGGTTGCCCTTGTAGATCTTGAGCTTGCGGTTCTCGTAGTGGATGATGTTGGTACACACGTTGTCGAGGAAGCCCGAGTCGTGCGAGACGATGATCGAGGTCACGTCCGTGAGCGACGTGAGGTAGTTCTCGAGCCACGCGACGTTCTTCACGTCCAAGTGGTTCGTTGGCTCATCGAGCAACATGATCTCAGCCTTCAGCAAGATGGCACGAGCCAACTCGAGCTTCATCTTCCAACCACCCGACAGCGAGCCGACCGACTGGGCCTGCATCTCGTCGGTGAAGCCGACGCTGGTAAGCATCTCACGCACCTCCTCGCGTGGGAGGTCCTTGAGGCGCTCATCCGTGAAGATGAAGTCAATGACCGGGAGGTCGGCCTCCTCCGCCTGGAGGTTGTGCTCGACGAACACCGTGCGGAGCTCATCCTGCGAAGGGAAGCCCTCGAGCTGGCCCTTGGAGATGGCGCGCATGAGCGTCGACTTACCACAGCCGTTCGGGCCGCAGAGACCGTAACGGTGGCCCTTCTTGAGGCGGAGACGCGCGTTGTTGAGCAGAATCATACCACCGTACGCGAGCGAGAACTCACAGTTACACAGGTCTGGCTTGCCCTCGTCACAGTCGACGTCCTCAATGAAGATCGACTTGTTCTCACGGAAGCAGCGCTCGCGGATGGCGAGGGCCACTGGCTTGATGGCGGCCGCAGGCATGAAGGCCTTGAAGTACAGCGAGATCTGCTGCTCGAACGTGATCTTGCTGAAGTTGCGGGCAACCACAAGGAAGAAGCAGATACCAGCCACGTAGTTGAGCGTGACCGAGTCGATCTCAGCCTTCTTGGCGGCGGCGTCCTCCTCGACGGACTCCTTGATCACCTTGAAGATGTTGTCGTAGTCGACCTTCATGTCCTCCTCAGACACCTCAACGGCACCACCGGCAATGAAGAGCGTCTTGTGGGCGCGCGTGGCGACGTCACGGCACTCAGGGTCGGCGACCGTGTCGATGATCTTCTGGAGACCAGGCAGCAGCTTTGGCATGAACAGCTGGGCCTCAGCTGGGTCGTCCATGAGCTTGCACATGTTGTCAATGATGACGGCAGCCTGACGCTTGACCGAGGTCTTACCCTCGTTCAGGGCACGCTTGAGCAGCGGCTCCATGAGCGCGAGGGCAGGCGCCTCGACGGTCTTGACGAACGTGGTCGACGCCAGCTTGTGGGTGCACTCGGCGACCTCCTGTGGGTTGGCCATGCAGCTCACGAGCGCTGGGATGAACGGCTCGATATCCATGTTGCCGACGACGTGGCACACCTTGGTCAGGGTCTCCTTGGCGGCGACCTTGACTTCTGGGCGCGTGTCCCACATGCAGTCGGTGACGGCAGGGATGATGTCCGGCAGCAGACGCGAGATCTGGAACGGCGCGATGGTCGAGAGCTCGGCGATGAGGTCGAGCGAGATCTTCTTCGTCTGCCACTTGGCCGTGCGGTCAAGACCAGAGAAGAGGATCGGCAGCGCGCGGATCGTGTAGTTCTTGTTCATCGACGACACGATCGTGAGCGCGGCCTCCTCGGCGACGGGGCGCACGAACGGCTTCTTGTCGGCCAGCAGCTCAAGCATGTCCTGGAGCAGCGGCACGATGTAGGCCTCGCAGCGCTCGGCGTACTTCTGCATGAGATCATCGATCACGTACAGCGCCACGACCTTGGCGTCGGCGTCCGCGCCCACGAGCGCATCGTGGAGCTGCGAGGCGACGACGGCAAGGTTGATTTCCTTGTCCGAGTTGACAAGCTCCGAGAGCTTCTCAGCCGCGAGCTTCTTCTTGTCGTCGGCATCCGCCTTGAACGCCTGCTTGAGCGCCTCGGTGAAGTGCTTGCTCTTGTCGATGGCGAGCTTGCTGATGCCTTCCGCTGGGGAGTAAGGGGCCATGGTGGTCGAGTCCTAGAGTACCGGAGGGGAAGGAAGGTGGAGGAGAAGGGGGCGTTCTTGGGCGCTTCTTCTTTCCTCGACGCCTTG
>JAADXB010000098.1:0-25906 GCA_023337495.1 Pythium diclinum | reverse complement strand
GTCCGCGCCAACAACGCCGCGCAGGTGGGCAACACCCCCGCACCAACCACCAAGGCCACGCCGTCGTACTCGTTCGACACGACGACCAAGAACTCAGCCACCACTACACCGACCACCGCAGCCACACCAGGCAAGAAGACTTCCACGTCGCCAGCCAAGAACTCCACGTCGCCACCAAAGACTGCTACACCAGGAAAGACAACGCAGTCGCCTGCAACCACCAAGCCCTCGTCCAAGGAGGGCAAGACCCCTGCACCAACACAGGCGTCCAACCAAGCGAAGCAAGCCGGCCGTGGTGCTTTGCGTGGCTGAGCATCTGAGCGTCCGAGCATGGCGTTATGCTCGGACCCGCGTAATGTGGCTTGCATTGTTTCTTGCTTGCAGCAGTGTTGTCTTGAACCAGCGAATGTAAATGTGATTTTGTATCCTTTTTTTTCTGAACCGATCCATTGAAATGTCGGATTCATCGAGTGTTGTTTTGAACCAATCAGATCAATCAGGTGCCTTCATTTCCCCCATCCCCACCCATTTCCAACTTCAATTTCGAACATTATCAATTGAAAGGGGTATCAGTCGGTTTTATCACATCGATTTCAAGACAGATACGAAGGATATCCGATTATACAAGTAGAAGCTTGAGCTCTTCGGCTGTGGAATGCCGCCGTTGCAGCCACTCTGGCCTCATCACATTCGATCTTCCTCCGTCGAACGCAAGCCCTTTAGAACCCCCTGTCACCATGACCAAGATCGCGATCGTTTATTACTCCATGTACGGCCACATGGCCAAGATGGCCGAGGCCGTGAAGGAGGGCGTGGAGCTCGTCACGGGCGTCACCGCCACTATCTACCAGGTCGCCGAGACGCTTCCAGAGGAGGTTCTCTCCAAGATGCACGCGGCGCCGAAGAAGGACCACCCGATCGCGACGCCAGACATCCTCAAGGAGGCCGATGGCATCCTGTTCGGTATCCCCACGCGTTTCGGCTCGATGCCGGCGCAGGTCAAGGCGCTGTTTGACTCCACGGGCGGTCTCTGGGCGACTGGCGGACTCGTGGGCAAGCCAGCGGGCATCTTCTTCAGCACGGGCACGCTCGGCGGCGGCCAGGAGACCACGGCGTTCACAGCCATCACTTTCCTGACCCACCAGGGCATGACCTTCGTGCCGCTCGGCTACCGCTGCCCTCTCATCTTCAACTTGGAGGAGGTCCACGGCGGCAGCCCATGGGGCGCGGGCACTCTTGCCGGTGGTGACGGCTCGCGCCAGCCGTCCAAGCTGGAGCTCGACGTCGCCAAGGCCCAGGGCGAGAGCTTCGCGGGCGTCGCCAAGAAGCTGTCGGCTTAATTTAGCCAGCCAGTCGCGTGTATATCGCGGCGTATTTCATCCAGAATACTGCCTGCCTGCTAGCCGTACGTTAATGAAATCCACCATTTCCACGTTCCGCTTGACACCATCAATCAGTCAGTCGTGCCTTCATCAATCATTCACACTGTCTTTGGGTGATTGATCTTTGATGGCACGCCATCATAAGCGCGTAAACGAGATTCCATGGAAGCTCTTCTTTTCACTCACAGACGTTCGAGAACAGCATACATCACTCGTCTCGGATTGGCTCAAATTCTCCACTTTTACTTAACTGAATATCGTACTTAGCCACCCATCTGCAGTACCGTCTGTCTCTCTCCCGTCCCGTCGGGTTACACTCTCGTGGAAGTGTACCCCTTCAAGCAAGTGTTTGTTCTTCGCCTCAACTGAAGCGACACCTCGCACAAGTATCTGATCTCTTCGTCGTGTCTTCCTCCCCCCCCAAGCCAAGAATGGACGGCGCGAGCGACGGGCTCGTGGACCCCACGTCGTCCTTCGTGCCGGCCGAGGCGCTGGAGCTCTTCGCGCGCGTGGGCTCGCTGCTCGTGCTGCTGGCGTCCGCGCTCTTCGCGTTCCTGCTCACGCGCAAGCTCTTCTTCTACCTCACGTGGCGCAGCTTCCGCGACGGACCCTACGTGCTCGGGTACCACCAGTGGCGGCCGGGTAACCTTGCCGGCCCGCACTGGTGTAACATCTGCGAGTCCACGGTCTACGGCATCCGCAGTTACGTCGTAACCTGCGACTTGTGTGGCATGTTCGCCCACGCGCAGTGTGCCGCCACGACCATCAAGCCTCGCTCGAGTGTCAGTGCGTCATCGCCTACAGCGGCGTCTGCTTCTGCTTCAATGGCCGTCACAGCAGCGGCGGCGTCAGTGCGAGAGGACAAGCGTGCGTGTAAGATGGCGGCTGTATCATCCGCGGCGCTGCGAGCAGGAGACTACGTGCAGAAGCACCTGTGGGTCAAGGGCAATATTGACCCCATGGACACGTGCTCGATCTGCGGGCTGTTCTGTGGCAGCATCCTCGCGCTGTCGGGACTCAAGTGCGCGTGGTGCCACATGCGCGTGCACGAGAACTGCTTCAACGCGTCGCTCGCGTCGTCGCCGCATCGCCACAGCCACCACCACCACCACCATGGCGGCAGCCACCACCCGAGCCACAAGTACCATCTCCTGCGGTATTGCGACTTTGGCCGCCACGCGAACCTCATTCTGCCGCCGTCTTCCGTGATCTTAAAAGAGGAGACCACCACCAGCATCGCGTCCAAGTCCCAGCGCGCGCTGTCCACTGTGAGGACGGCTGCGCAGATCGCCATGTCGACGATCCGCTTGCGTCGTCCTGGCTCACTGACGCCGTCAAATGCACCCAAGCCGTCGGCGTTGGATACTCTGGCCCCATCCACAGCAGAGTCGAGTCCGTGTGGATCCCCAAAGCACTCGGACGCGCTGCTGAGCGACTCGCCGTCCTCGTCACCGAGCAAACCACGCGACGACGGGCAGCTTCCAGCGCCTCTTACAGTCACGACCACAATGATCGATGGCCAGACCGTGAAGACGACTGGAGCAGTGCCAACAGCAATGACGACCACGCGAGAATCACTGCCGTTTGAGATCGTGCCGCCGAAGGACGTCACGCCGCTGCTCGTGTTCATCAACAGCCGCAGCGGCGGCCAAATGGGACTCCACGTGCTGCGCCAGATCCGTCGCTGGCTGAACCCCATCCAGATCTACGACCTATCCCACCAGAGCCCGATCGCGCCGCTTCTCCAGTTCCAGCACATCCCACGGCTTCGCATTTTGGTGTGTGGTGGAGACGGAACGGTCGGCTGGGTACTAGGTGCGTTGGACGAGATCGGAGCTGCTCGTCAGCCTCCTATCGCGATCCTCCCACTCGGTACGGGCAACGACTTGGCGCGTGTACTCGGCTGGGGCAGTGGCTTCTCGACCAAGGACGTCAGCGACATCCTCGCAGAGGTCGAAGCCGCGCACGTGAGTCTGCTGGATCGTTGGCGTGTCGACATTGACGGCAAGAAGCGTGGCATGCTGAACAACTACATTGGCGTCGGCGTGGACGCGCAGGTCGCGTTGGAGTTCCACGAGCAGCGCGAGCGATCACCCGGACTGTTTGTGAGCCAGTTTGTGAACAAACTCTGGTACAGCCAGTTTGGAGCCAAGAACTTCCTCGTGCGTACGTGTGCGGGGCTACCGTCCAAGATATCGCTCGAGTGTGACGGCAAGTTGATCGAACTTCCAGAAGGAACGGAAGGAGTGATCCTGCTCAATATCAACAGCTACGGCGGTGGCTCGACTCTGTGGCACGACGACTCAGACTCGGAAGACGATGACGATATCTCTGCCTCTGAGACCGACGACGGCTCTCTCTCAGACGGAGATAGCTCCATGTTTGGCTCGCCACGGGTCGGCTCGTCGTCTCCTCATGATGGATTCCTGGACGTTGTGGCCGTGTACGGCACGCTTCATCTCGGCCAAATGCAAGTCGGTCTCTCCAAGGCCGTGCGTCTGTGCCAAGCGAAACGTGTGAAGATCAAACTCAAGGAAACGCTGCCCGTGCAGATTGACGGCGAGCCGTGGCTCCAGGATCCGTGCGAGGTCGACATCACGTTCCACCAGCAAGCGTTCATGCTCAGTCGCACTGTCCAAGAGAAGGACTTCGTCACGCGTCGTGTTGGTGAAGTGCTCGACTGGGCCGAGAACACGGGCGTGATCTCCAGTAGCCAGCGGGACATTCTACTGGCAGAGATAGCAAGGCGAGTGGCCGATGCCGAGTCCATGGGCGCCAACCGCGCGTCACTGACGGCTACAAACTGGCGAAGAGACCACAACTACTCGACACTATCGTCACATAGTAGCGGAGACCGTTAGTGTTGTAGTGAGACTGATTATCATAGATTCTCTGTATCGATTAGCTTTCTTCGTCTGCTCCTTCGGTGGCTTCAAACAGCAGCATCTCCTCCATGAACCGGTCGAGCGCCTGGCCGTCCAGCACGCCCTGCGTGTCACTGACCGAGTATTTCGTGCGATGGTCCTTGACCATCTTGTACGGATGCAGCACGTACGAACGGATCTGACTGCCCCACGCGTTCTCGCCCAGTCCTTGCGTGTACTGCTGCTTCATCTGCGCCTGCTGCTCGATCTCTCGCTGGTACAGCTTCGCACGCAGCATGTCCATGGCCTCCGCCTTGTTGCGATGCTGCGAGCGGTCCGACACGTCACGACGATGTTCGTGGGCAAATGCACGATCCGCACGGCGCTGTCAGTCGTATTCACGTGCTGGCCACCAGCTCCTGAGGATCTGTATGTGTCGATACGCAGGTCCTTCGCTGGGATCTCCACAGCACTTTTGTTGCCGGCTCCGCTCATGGCAGCCATCGGATACACTCGCACTTGGGCGAAAGACGTGTGGCGACGGCCTGCACTGTCAAATGGCGACATGCGAACGAGGCGGTGGACGCCTGCCTCGGTCTTGGACCATCCGTAGGCGTACGCGCCGTCGACGCGCAGTGTGACCGAGCGGAAGCCCGCTTCTTCACCCGGGGATTCATCCACGTACTGAGCATTGAAGCCGCGCGAGTCCGCCCAGCGCTGGTACATGCGTGCAAGCATCGCTGCCCAATCACAGCTCTCCGTGCCGCCTGCGCCGGCCTGGATCTCGATGAAACACGACGACAAGTCGCTTTCGCTGGACAGCATGAGCTCCACGCGCAGCGTCTTGACCTCGTCCAGCAACTGGACCATGCTGTCCATACACTCGTCCATGAGGCTCTGCTCCTGCTCTTCACTGGCGAGCACATACATGCCCTTGGCGTCCAGGAAACGCGTGCGCAAGTCCAGCACGCGTTTCTCGCGGGACTCCAGAGCCGAGAGCTGCTGCAGCACACTGGCGGCGTGGGCTTGGTCCTCCCATAGATCTGGACGCTGCGCCTCTGCACGCAGCTCTGTGAGCTTTTCGTGGACGTGCGCGGTCATCACGAGGCTGTGGACGACTGAGATCTCGTGCTTGACGCGCTCTGAGCGACTCACGAAGCTCTCGTCGGTGTCCGTCGACATCCAGCGGCGGCCTTTCGCAGTGATGATGGAGCCGGTGAATGGCGAGCGACGGCTAGATCGGATGTGCAGCAGACGCGCTGTAGACGTAGGTGCAATTAGAGCTGGTGGCTGTGCACACAGGCGCCGCAATCGGCTCGCGAGCGCGACGCTGGACGCTCGCATCTTCGCTTCCTTGTCTGTTGTGAGGATCTAATGGCAGCATTGATGGCACAATGCGAACTTAGCGCGTACTTAACATGTTTTAGTGTGTGTACTTTCTCGGATCTTTGGCCGTGTGGGGCTGCTGCGGCTTCAGATATTCACCGCTTTGGCGACGCAAACGCCGCCGCGCGACGCACTTCGCGGTGCGCGATCTGGATGCTGGGCCCAGTGGCTCCATCATCTTCGTCGCTTTCCTTGTGGTCGCTTGAGGGGATCGGCTGGAAGTCGGTCTCGATATCCCAGTCGGCAAACCGCCCGCGGTGCAGCTCCAAGAACAACTCGCTGGATTTCTCGCCAAAGTCGTTTCCCCACAGCAGCAAGTTGCGGAGGTTGTTGGAGTCTGGATGACGGGGCTGCATACACGCCTGTGCGATCGCCGCCAAACCATCGTCGGTCAAGTACGTCGAGCATAACGCCAGCGTCGACAGCGGCCGCGTGTTGTGGCGCAGCAGCTTGGCGAGAGCGACTGCGCCAGCGTCGCCGATGCGGTTCGCACTGAGATCAAACTCACACAGCGAGTCGTGACGAAGCAGCAGTGCCGCTAACGCAGTCGCGCCTGTCGAGCCGATGTTGTTGGCTCGCAGCGTGAGTCGCTGAAGCGTGTGGTTGTCCAGTAGCCGCTCAGCCAGCACTTGCGCGCCGTGGTCCGTGAGGTGGTGCTTGTTCAGACTGAGAATACGCAGCGTCTCGTTGACCTGCAGCATCTTGCCAATGTGCTGAATCGCCTCTTCTTCTTTGGTTTTGATAATGGGGTTATCCAGATTCAGCGACACGAGCGTCGTGTTGTCTCGCATCGCCGTCGCGATCGCGATCAGATTCTCGACCTCCATCTCTGTGTTGCCGATGTTGAGCTCCTCGAGCTGACACTGCGCCACAGCCACTGGCGTGAGCAGCTCTGTGATCGCATGGCCACCCGCGACGCCTAGTGGGTTCCCACTGAGATCCAGCCGCCGCAATGGCGACGCGCTCTCTTTGAGTGCAGCACACAGCAGCTTGCAGGTCTCCGATCCGATGCGGTTGCCACTCAAATTGATCTCCTCGATCACGCTCGTGTACAGCGCAGACGAATGCAATAGCCGCGCGACGGACGGTGCAGCGTCCAGAAGATACGGCGTCTCGTCCAGTGAAGCGCTGTGCTGGCTACGGCCTTCCTGGCCGTCGGCAGTCGACGCTCTCGGAGACAGCGGGCCCTTGGCGTCGCCTGTGATCGCTTCGTCCTGCTCCTCCCCCAGATAGTTGTGGCAGAAATCCAACGCCTGGATGCCCGTCAGTCGACTCTTGACCACCGCCTTGCTCAGCGCGAGAAGCTGGATGTTGCGCAGGCGATTGCGGAAGCACTCCTTCGAATTGCCGGCGACCACGAGCTTGAAAGTCCTGGCTCCTGCGCCTTCTTTGGCTTCGTCGTCATCATTGTCCGTAGCGTCCTTGCTGTCGGCGTGGTCTCGTCTCGCAGCCATGGCCAACGCCGTTCGATACATGCCGCTGCTCGCGCCTTCTTCACCCAAAAAGAACCACCGCACTTGCTCCACGACGTCCTTGCGGGCCGTGATGCCCAGCGACAGACTCTCCATCTCGTACAAGTGGAGGAACTCCTCCATGCTTAGTTGTATGGCCGTGGCTGCTCTGGCGTCGTGACTCGATGTGTGGATATCTATTGTGTTCAACCGTCGGGGTCTCACAGTTTCCAGCTCGCGTCTCTTCAAGATCCACGGCCGCCAAAACGACGTGGCCCTTTAGAGACCCTCCCTACAAATACACAAAATGCCGCCGAAAGCCGCCGCGCCAGCCAAGACCCCAGCGACGCCAGCGAAGGAGGAGAAGCCCGAGGAGCTGGAGCCGCCGCCAGAGGACGAAGGAGTCGTCAAGAGCGGCGTGTTCAGCTTTGCCGACGGCGCCAAGTACACTGGCGAGTACAGGATGATGCAGGGCAAACCACAGCGCCACGGCCAGGGCGTGTACCAGCACGGACCCGAGAAGTACTCGGGCGCGTGGGACAACGACCTCATGCACGGCCACGGGGAGTACCATTTCGCCACAGGAGCTCTCTACGAGGTGCGTTGGAGGTCTCTCCAAGGCTGTGGCTATTGTAGAAATGACACTAATGCGGAATTGCCTACAGGGCGAGTTCCAGGGCAACGTGTTCCATGGGGAAGGCCGGTATCAGTGGGCGGACGGCGCCGTGTATGTAGGCGGGTGGCGCCACGGCCGCATGCACGGCGACGACGGCAAGTACGTGGACAAGGACGGCGTCGAGTGGCGCGGCAAGTTCTTCAACGGCAAGTACGACAACGGACGTATCTTCCATACATTACGATAAAATAGAGGGGGTTTACGTTAAAATCACGAACTCAAAACTCAAAACGACGGTCTCACTTGTCCGGTTGCGAGATGGAGAGCCGTAGTGCCGAGCCCTTGCGGTCCAGCGGCGGAAGCAGTCCATGCTGCAGTAGATCGAGCTCCTGCGGCAGCACGCTCTCGTACCCGTACAGTTCCTTCTCGTTCTCCATGAGCTGCTCCATGAAGCCGCGGTTCGGGAAGATCAAAGGCCGCCGCTTGAGCACGTAGCTGTAGGCCGCCGACAAAGTGCACTTGGTCTCCAGCATCAAGTACCAGATCACGATGGTCGACGACCGCGAGACGCCCTGCACGCAGTGGATCAGCACGCGTGCGCCTTTCTCACGCGAGGCCTGCTGGATGAACGGGATGGTATGCTCGAACTCCTTGCGGATGTCCACGGTCTCACGGTCCTTGATAGCCACATCGAGATACTGGACGTGGGCAAACTTGTTGCGGTCGTCCGTGATCGCGCCCATGTTGACGACGTGTGTGATGCGTAGATCGTCGACGATCTGCGCGTTGTTGGCCTGCCAGAAGTTGCCCAGATACAGAAAGTCGTCCACGATCTCGTTCGGGTACTGCATCACAGGCGTCGGTAGCGCGACTGCTGCCGCTACACAGTCCAGCGCCTGTAGATCTCGTTCATCATCGTCTTCTTCTTCGTCTTCAGCGTCTTCGTGGAACCATTTACTCGAAGGCTCTGGCGAGTACGCCGGCTCGGTCGAGTCGATAGACGACGAGCTGACCTCGAGCATGAACGGGTACTTGTGGGCAAAGGCCTGGAAGCCGGCAGTGAGGAACACGACCGAGAACACGCGGCCTTCCTTGAGCAATAGCTTGGCGAAGCGGTAGCCGCCGTCCATGCGGTTGAGTAATGACGACGACGTGCGGTTGCTGCCCACGACCACGATCTCCATCATATCGCGACTCGCCAGTTTGTCCGCGACGGTCTTGTGACTGCCCATTTCTATGGGGATTTCATCGCCTGCTTGTCGTGCGTCTTCCAGCACGTCGTCCACGGTCTTGTGGCGTCTTCGTCGGCCGTGTTCGCAGTGCAACGCGCCGCGGATGTGGCTGTGGGAGAACTCTTGCGCGCTGCGGCAGTCGACGACCACGAGGCTCGACGTCTGCAGGCGGTTGAACAGCGACGTCGTGGAGATGGACGGCACGCGCACGCTGCGGATGCGCGGCCGCTTGAGCAGGCGAGAATGCAATGGCAGTGTGCGGGAGCGAGCGCGAGACGCGTCGGATGTGGGCGACGCCGAGGCGCCACAGTCGTCACCGTCATCGTGCGAGTCGTGGAGATCCAGGTCGAGGCTGCGCGCCGAGTCCACGGCGTTGGCGCTGCTGCTGGTGGAGTCGCCACGCGCGTCCACGACGTCGTCGTCCTGTAGGCAGTTCCACGTCGGCGGCATATTGGATTGTTTGGTGAATGTGTAGCTGCTGGAATGAAGAGGTCAATTGGACGACAGCGAGAGCTGTGGAGATCCAGACGGCGCCGTCTCGTGATGTGGGGGGCAGACGCCTGTCGGTGTGGAAGCTGCTGAGCTGCTGAGCTGTGGAGATGCGGCGGCGGCGTACTGTATGCGTCGCGAGTGCGGCGGAGGCGGATGCCGAGTGTCGCCCAGCCGCCGCTGGAAGCCTCATGGCGTCGCCTGGAAGAGAGAATGGGAGTCGGAGCTCATGGAGACCTGTCAAAACGCATACTCCGCATCAGGATCTCAATTGAATTCAAGATGGGATTGGATGAATTGACAGAGGTCACTGAAGTGAATTGTAGCGGTTGAGTTAAGTATGTTTGTGGAGGATATCAAAGTATGCGATTGTTGAAGCGTCCCTACCCCTCTAGAACAGAGGCTGCTGTAATTTGTGGGCTGGCATGCATTAGGGATGGGGGTTGTGAGCTTGTCAGTCGATGTACTGAATTTGCGGTGATGGCAACGTCTCCGTCTCCACAAGCAAGTGGAAAAGCTGGTGTCCAACGCCACATCCGAATCACAATCCAAAATCCAGGCTGGAACATCTTTGTGGAACGGAAGCGGACGACCCACACAGATTGAAACCACGTTCTGCGTTGACACCTCGGATGGCCCCAAGCCATATCATCTACGGTACAGTCCATTCCACCGCGACCAATAATGGGTTCTCCTTCGCAATTTCGGTTCCAACCAAATCATTCAACTTTGTTGGTGCTTTCCAATGCGCGTTCGTGGGGACTAAACCGAAATGAGCGGTCCATCGTAGAGCCACCGAATGGATCATGCAATGATCACTCGCTGGAATAATGCGCCGCCTTCTCCATCCACACACTGTGGATGCAGCTTCGGCTGAGCTGCACCCACTTCCGCCATTAAAATCCACTGTCGGGCACCTGCGCCCATGAGATGAGGCGGCCTACTCTTCTCTTGCGAGAAGGAAGACGTTTCATGAGAAAGGCAATCACTCGCCATTGGTGGTTATCATAGCGGTTATGAACTCTATTGCTTCAAGTGGAACGCGATCTTGGCGGCCTCGTACGACGAGATCATGATCGCGCAGGCGGGCGCAACCTTGGCGACACGCGGCGTTAGGCCCGAGGAGACACCACGCCAGCCTTCCTGCTGCCAGATCCGCATGAGCATCTGCACTGATGACCGCGGACGGCCGTCCTCGTGGTGTGTTGAGGCCGACGACGTGTAGATTGCGGCTTGCGCGCGTGTCTTGACCACGTCGAACGGGTGCGTGAAGACTGTCGCGAAGGAGCCAGCCGTCATGCCTGCGAGCAGCGCCACTGTGACCTGTTTCTTGCTGGCGTCTTGGATCGGCAACAGTTCACTCAGGATCGGCTTGGAGGTCTCAATGCCATACCAGTACATCGCGGAGAATGGGATATCGCGCGCGAGTGTAGCCCCCAAGCCTGCGCACAACTGTCTCGGTCCTGCGCTGATGACTCGCTGAAGATGCTGCACAAACGACTCGCCCGCAGTACTCGCCTGCATCTGGACGCGGATGACCTCCAGCGGGGAGAACACGATCGCGGAACCTGCGCGGGCTGCACTACCAGCAAGCATCGCCAACGGTCCGACAGTCTGGTTCGGGAACGCTTCCCTCAGTCGACGGAGCATGGCTTCGTAGGATGTGAAGTACAATGCGGTCGACGGCACAGCGATGAGCAGCGTCGGTGGAAGGCCAGCGTACAACGCCAGAGGACCTTCGAGGCGGATAATGCGCGCCATGGTGCGGATGAGACTGCTGGGGTTCGCGTGGTTGCAGATCTCGTGGACGCTGCATCGGCAGCGCTTGAGTAGCCGCTCCTTCGGCAGCATCGTGTCCATCAAGCCATTGGAGAAGTTGTAGTGCGAAGACTAAACCAGCAAAGTCAGTGCATTTATCGTCGCACGCAGCACAATCAGACAGCGTACCTTCTTAAACTCTTGCGGCACGTGGACAATATCGGGTGCTTGGACTTGTAGGCGCGTCTTGACCACCTCAAGAGCTACAAAGAATCACAGATCGGATAAGAATCTTGGGTACGTGGCTTCACTAACAGGCATCCAGAGAGAAGCGTACGCGCAACCTGCATCAGAGAAACGGCAATTAGATACTTCAGACATTTATCTCTATGACACAGCTATCGGTTGCTTACCACGAGCGACGTGAGCAGCGCGCCGATGGACGCCGCACCGGTCTTCTTGAAGGTGTCGTCCATGGTTGACTGCACTGGTGGCTGCTTGGCCAACGTGATCACCATCGTCGCCGATTATATTTTAGCCAATCGAAACGAGATGAGAGGAAGACACAATTGATTCGCTAAAAATCCTGGTGCGACTTGCGTAGCTGACCTCTCGCATTATAATTCAATTTTGCGCCTGACCGTCACGACACAAACAAATATTTTTGACTCAATTATATGAGCTTGCCACCCTCAGTGTTTTCCGCATCTCAGGCCGGGTTTTTGTCCAGTGGGTGAACCCACCCATTTCTTCGCACTGTGCCCGCTCTTTCCAGTAGAGTCTGGGTCATGCTTCTCGATCGCATAGAGTTTTCAAGTCACGTTATTCCCGTAACTCAGTACCCTTCTCACTCCCACGTGTCATGGGGAAACTCAGGAGCTCCAACACTGAGAAGCTAAAGAAAGCGATTAGCTTGGACCAGGTAAGTGTCTCTGCCGCACGCGAGCGTCTGCGTCTGCATCAGCCTCCACTCCTCCTAGCCGCCGTATCTCAAAGCAAGCGAAACGCCAGCGTAGCGCTGTGCTTTCTATAGTTCAATAGCCGTCCTAAGAACGACATGATGGAGCCAACTTCCGCCACGGGTAAACCATCCCCTTCTCCTGCCTCTGCTGCTGCTGCTCTTCCTGCGGCGTCTCCGCCTCCGTCGTCCACAACAGCTAACGCGCCCTCCTCCTCCTCCTCCGCCTCCACAGGCGCCTCGGCTGCTCCAGCCTCCACCACCTCTACGACCTCGACTGCGAACCTCACGGGCGGCATGTCGGCCAAGAGCTTCAAGATGCCACCAGTGCCCAAGGTGCTCAAGGACAAGACGGACGATATGACCAACCGCATCGTCACCACCGACATCAAGCGCATCAACGGATACATGCGCTTCGCGAACCTCGGCGCCGCGCTGCTGCTCGGCGTCACGTGCTTCATCCGCATGTTCATGGTCCACAGCTACTCGGACTTTCTCGTCGTCATCTACATCATGTACGTCGGTCTTTCTGTTCCTAGCGAGTATGCGAGTTACTGACAGGGTAATACGTGTAGGGGCCTCGCTGCTGGTCTGGTGTTCGTCGAGAACCACGAGCAGTTCCCGTCGGTTGCCGAGAAAGTGAAGAACAACTTCGGCTTCATGTTCACGGCCGTCGGAAAGGCCGGCTACATCCTGGCGTACGTCACGCTCTATGTCATGAAAGGGCTGCCTCAGTATTTGGATACTGACCGTGGTTGGCTCTCTTCTTGTAGCATCTCGTTCCTGTCGTTCTCGCAGGGCTGGATCGGCATGCTTCTCGGTCTCTTCTTCCTGATCTTGGCGCTGTTCAACTTCTTCCTGATCTACCGCGTACGTTGCTTCATGAGCTTGGTTTCGAAATGGACTTTTACTGATGCTTGTCGTCATTGGCTCTGTCTTACAGCACCCAGCGTACCAGGCGCACATGACGGGCACGCAGGCCAGCTCGCAGGACCAGGCCGATCTCGAGGCCATGCCGGAGCTGCGCTACAACCAGACGCAGCAGCCAGCGGCCCAGACCGCCCACGTTGTCGTCTAAGCGCAGCCCTTCTTCGACCGCCCGGAGTCCATCCACCTCATAGACGCCGAGAGGCCTCGCACGGCTGCGTGGAACCTGCATGTTTGACGATTCTTTCTCTGCATAACACTCTGGTAATGCATGCAAAGTGACAGAGACAACCTGCGTTGCCTTTCTTTTTCGGAAATAGTGCATTTTTTTTATTTGGAGAGGGGTACAGGACGAAGGAAAGCATGTCAACAGCTCTTAGTAGTCAGAAGCTACAGAGACGTTTACTGCTCCTTAGCCTCACCACCGTGCTGCGGCACGACGCCGTTGCCGTGGTACTTGAGCGTCTTGACCCAGTTGCTGCGGCGACCCGTCGGGTGCTTGAAGATCACGCGGGCCTTCTTGCCCTCCTTCTTGAGGCGGTTCTCCACGTCGAGCGGCAGGAAGTTGTGCGAGTACGAGATCTGGCCCTCGAAGTTGCCAACCTCAGCTGGCTCGTGGGTCTCGATCTCCCAGCCCTGCTTCTCAGCAAAGTGGACGGCGTCCTCGTGCTTGTCGAACTTGAGCACCATGCCGTGGAGTGGCTCCGCCGTACTGGTCCAGCCCATGAGCGGGTTGGCCCACGTGCGCGGCGCGTCGAATCGGATCTCCCAGTGGCGCGTGTTGTACGTGCCGCTCTGCATCTGGTGGCGCGTCGGCATGTAGAGCTTGACCTTGCGGCCGAACGCCCACGTGTCGACGCCCGACACGAGCGCGACCTCGTGCGGGTACGGGATCGGCGCCGCGTTGATCGACGGGCTCACCGAGTTCGTCGCGTGGAACGGCAGGACTGTCATTAAACCATATTAGCACATAATCTCATACAATATCCAAGACATCCAAGCACCACATACTCGTGCGCTGCGCATCCTCAAGCGTCTGCTGCTGGAGCTTGGTCATGAGCGCGTCCTCCTTGGCGGCCGCCTCCTTGGCAGCGAGCTCGTCGGCCTCCTTCTTCGCGGCGTCCGAGAACATGCGCGTGCCGGCCACACGGGCCTGGCGCTTGCCCTGCGCCTCCAGCACACGAGCCGTCGTCTGCGTCGTCGCTCGCAACGCCATCATATTCGTTCGTGAACAACTCGTGATCTCCTAGCGGACGGAGACGGAAGGCTGGGGGAAGCAATCGCACCAACCCGCACCGCCCGAATGCTTCCACCCAAAAACCCATTCCAAACAATCACCAAAATGATCAGCACATCAAGAGTAAAATCACGAAAATAGCCTCTAGTTTGCGTTAAAATACAAGGTTCCAAAATGCGTTGCAGGATAATGGGGAACACCACCATGGAGATGATGACGAGCACAGTCCATGGAAGGCCACGTTATCGACGCTTGCGCTTCGTGAACGCTGGACGAAGCGCAATGGAGATGTAGGAAGCCCGCGAGCGAGTGTTCACGCCCTTGCAAGTGCACTGGCATGGCTCGTTCGCGAGACTTGAGTGAAGAAAGACAGGCTGGAAAGAAGATGAAGATGAGGAATGCAGAAGAGAAGAACACCGAGAGCTCACGAGCCGTCGAGGACGAGCCGACCCGCGCGCGAGATCACGCTCAGGAGACGACGCGGTCTCCTGCGAATGTCAAAATGACGAGCACGCGACTTCCTCGAGCGTCGCGAGCACCTTGAGGAACTGCTCGACTTCGAGCGTGTCTCGCAGCGAGTACGACGCCGTCGTTTCTGGAAGCTGCGTGGCGTCGCCCGGCAGATCGATCTTGGTGGCTTCTGGGTCCCGCACGATGATGGAGACGCCCTTGCCGATCGATCGCGAGTTGAGAGCCAGGAAGGCGTCTTCGTCACTGACATCGTCGCCCAGGTAGAACGGCACGACGTTCTCGGCATCGAGACCCAGCTCTTCGAGGATGTACATCACAGCTCGGCCCTTGTTCCAGTCCACGCGAGGACGCAGCTCGAAGACCTTCTTGCCGTGCTTCTTGACAAGCGCAGGGTGGAGCTCCACGTAGCGGTCGACGATCAGCTCGACTTCTGGCTGCAAAGCCACAGGCACGTGGCGGTAGTGCACCGACACGGCGAGACGGTTATCTTCCATATCTGCGCCTGGGATGTGGGCGATCTGAGCCGACAATTCCTGCACGCACTGCTCGAGCATCGGACGGAAGTTGTCGGCGACCTGACAGTTGATCGGCAGCGACTTGGGGCCCTTGATGTCGAAGCCGTGGCTGCCGGCGTACACGAGGTTGTCCAGCTGCACGAAGTTGTAGACCTTCTCAGTCGAGCGGCCCGTGACGATGGCCGTGACGTACTTGGACGACAGCTCGTTCAACGCGCCGCGCATCTCCTCCGTCATGAACGCGCGGTCAGGGATGTCCACGATAGGCGACAGCGTGCCATCGTAATCGAGAAACACCACCGGACGCTTGCCTGGATTGGGTTGAAAATCAATCCATTCGTGCGAGTCAGTACCACCGCATTACCACACCGTCCAATCCAAAAGCGTAGTACTCACCCGCGATGGTGCGGCGGATGCTGTCGATGTCGTGGAACACGTTCGTAGGGTGCAGCATCTTGATCTCTGTCCATATCAAAAAGAATCGCCATGATCATCACCACGTCAGCCTTCGGCGCCTGCTGGCCAGTCACTCGCATCTGAGCCTTCCATGTCACTTACCGTCTCTCTGAATTCGCTTCCGCTTCTCTTGTTGAAGGATACAGACCTCTCCAGCACGGGGGGCAAAGCAAAACGCGCACTGGTCGACTGGCTGTCGCTGTGTGTGTCTTGTCGTGGGAATCGAGCGTCTCCAACTGGCGCCGTTCACTCGCAAGAGCTCCTATTCCGCAGTGACGTGCTGTGTCAACTTCCGACTGCTGTTCCGGCGCGGAAGCGGCTCGTTGGATCCACGGGACACGCAGTGGGCTTCTTGACACGTAGGTTCCTAGAATACACGCGTAGGAACGGACGTGGAAGCACTGCTTTAAGCGGCAGGCGACAGGCAGGCGGATGCGGCGATGGCTTTGCCCCTGGCGTGCTGTGTGTTGGTGGCCGGTCAATTCATCCTGCCAGTCACGAGCTTCACTCACGCCAGGTCTGACTCAGATGGAAGCGTGGCCGGACTCAGGAATCCGACGAGGTTTTATCATGATGTCAAGGTTTTGGGCTCAAAATAGCCGCGGCTAAACCAGACAGCTCTGTTTCCCAAATATCCTGTTTAAGTCGATTTGATAGATGTACAAAACCTACGAAAAACTGACCTTTAAAAATGATACCAACGGTTGCCCGTCTTATCAGGGCAGTTTGCTCGTGTCTTGCCTCGCACAGATCCTTCGCTTGAAGCAGCGGCGTCCGAGGATACCAATTGATGCATGAGGCACGCGCGCACCATTCTATTTTACTTGTGTTGGAGGCTCTCAGAGATTCACTTGATCCTCTGCGGAATATATCCCACGAACCTGTCATCCACACGATGGTGGATGACCACAATCGCCATGTCGTGGACTGAATATCACTCTTAGCCTATTAGCTTGAGCTAGCCCGCATACCACCTCGCTAAAGTGACATGAAGCTGCAACGCTGAACTTCTTCTCATGATCCAAAAGTTCATGATGCGCGTGGTTTGCGCTGTTGGTCCAGCGACATCAGCCTTGGAACACGTCACTTTGTCCTCTTTTCTATCTTCAGGACGGGAGTCATCTTCGCGTGTCGACTAGCTCGCTTCATTACGCGGCCGACAGTGCGTCATGTCCCTTCAGAATGTCACTATTTCCCGCTGGGTGGACCACACCCAATGGCGATTGTCTGTCTATTGTTTGTTGCTTGTCGCAGGCCAGTTCAACATGGTTTCTGTTGGTTTTTCGTCCCAAAGAGTCGCCGTGTGCCTTCAAAAACCACCACAAAAACCACTGGGAAGAACACCCAAAATGTGTTCCAACCGGAATCTTTTTTTTTGTTCCGGCAGGCAGACTCCCAAATCTCAAGAGCTCCGCATACGCCAGACTAAACGCCAGACAGGCCACGTCCACACACTTTCTATCTATCTCTCGTCCAGCTACACGCCTGCCTGCTTGCCTGCCTGCGTCTCTGTGTGTGGGCATCTCGAGAGCATGATGCACACCAAGATGGCCAACGCGTCGCTGCGGCGCACGCGCACGCTGCAGTCTCCGGACGTCCACGAGTTCGACGCCAATGGCAACCGCATTATGAACCGCAGTCCGAGCAGCGCCAACTCGACGCGCCGCTCGTTCCCCACGGAGCGGTCGTCGCTGCTGCCGCCTCTGCCCGTCAAGCGCGCGTCGTCGTACGAAGCCAAGCGCTCGAGCAACGGCAGCGCCAGCAACGGCGGCTCGCCCACGAACGCTGGCAAGGACACCGGCACCGACGACGCGTACACGAGCCTCTCCACGATTCCAGCGTCGTCGTCTCGATCGCTGACGTGGGCGGAGGACTTCAAGGCCATTGGCCACGTGCTGATCGACCAGAAGCTCAATGTCATGCTGCTGTTTGGGCCGTTTGCGCTGTGGGCTTCGTTGGCCGGGTGGGGGGATACGTGGATCTTCCTGCTGAACTTTCTCGTCATGATCCCACTGGCGAATCTGCTGGGAGAGGCGACCGAGTCGCTGGCGTTCCACACGGGCGAGACCATTGGCGGACTCGTGAACGCGACGTTCGGCAACGCCGTGGAGGTCGTGGTCGCAGTGTTTGCACTGACCAAGGGCGAGATCGCCGTCGTGCAGTCGTCGCTGATCGGATCCGTGCTCTCCAACTTGCTGCTCGTGCTGGGCTGCAGTTTCATCGCCGGCGGCCTCACGAGCAAGGAGAACTCGTTCAACGCCGTCGGCGCGAGTGCCAACTCGTCGCTGCTGATCCTCTCGAGCTTCGCGATGCTGCTGCCGTCCTACATTTTCTACTTTTCCAGCCACGAGTCGGAGGAAGAGCGCGTGCAGAAGACGCTCGCGCTGTCGCACATCGCCGCGATCTTTCTGCTGTTCATGTACATGCAGCTGCTGTTCTTCCAGCTCCACACGCATCTCCACTTGTTCCAGGAAGAGGGCGACAGCGAAGACGAAGTCGACTTGTCACTACGTGCCAGTGGCATCGTGCTGCTTGTCTCGACGCTGCTCGTGGCGCTTTTCTCCGAGTTCTTGGTCGGCTCCATCGACGGCTTCGCACAAGAACTACACGTGAGCAAGTCGTTTATCGGCATCATCTTACTGCCCATCGTAGGCAACGCCGTCGAGCACGTGACCGCCGTCAAGGTCGCACTCCACGACAAGATGGAGCTGGCCATGGGCGTCGCCGTGGGCTCAGCCACTCAGGTCTCACTGTTTGTCGTTCCCGTGGTCGTGATTGCCGGGTGGCTGCTGGGCCAGCCCATGTCGCTGGCGTTCCCCGAGTTCGAGATCATGGTCTACCTCATGTCGATCATCATCGTGTACGCGATCATCGCCGACGGAAAGTCCAATTGGCTCGAAGGATCCATGCTGCTCACGGCCTACGCGCTCGTCGCCATCGCGCTGCTGTGGGTCAAAGTGCCCAACGACGTCTGAGCGTGAGCTCTCTCTCTTTCGTCAGCCAAGTCAAGGTCTCACATTGAAGCGCTGTCGAGAATTCGTTTATTCGACAGACACACATCTGTCGACAATACAATCCATTTCCTCATTTTTGACATGAAGTTTCTCGCTTTTGTGACTATAATTAGTGACATGCCAATCACCTCTCGTCTGGCTCTTCAAATTGGAGAAGATCCGGCAGCTGAAAATGGAGCTGCGGATGCGTCGTAAATGGACGGCGCTCGCGCTTGCGACGCTGCTGCTGGTCGTGGTCTGTGCGATTTGTATGGAGAAGACGGAGGCGTATAAGCGACGCGTGGTTGTGGAAGAAGAGGACGACGACGAGGACGAGGAAGACGACGAGTTTGACTTCATGTCGTCCAAGGTAGGCTCCCATAGAAGCTGCCCAGTGGATATCCACTCATACTGACGCTGTTTGAGCAGCTTTCGACTCCTACTAAGCGCGAGGCAGTCGAAGAGATCTCCTGTGAGGACGCTGGCACTGGCGAGTGCGCGGCGCCGGCAGTGATCCGCTCGGTTTTCGACCGTGGACTCCTCACCACCAATCCCCGCGTCAAGGACATCATCAAGGTACAGTACAGTAAATGACTGAGTATTAAGGCTCCTACTGACAGTAACCACTGTGATACAGGAGCATGCACGGTCGGCCACAGACTCCAAGCGTGCGTTCGCTGGCGAAGTCCTGGGCTACGTGACGCCGTGGAACGGCCGCGGGTACGATTTTGCCAAGCAGTTTCGCCACAAACTCGACTTTGTCTCGCCCGTGTGGCTGCAGATCCGAGAGGACGGCAAGACCAAGACGCCCGTGGTCACGGGCACCCATGATATCGACCGCCAGTGGGTCTCTGCTGTGCGTGGGACGGACGACGCCGGCCCCAAGATCGTGCCACGCGTCATGTACGAACGCAACCGCCTTTCTTCGGGCGACGTGCCCGTGATCATCGACGCGCTATTGGCATTGGCGCAGAAAGAAAAATTTGACGGCTTTGTGTTTGAGATCCCGATCGTCGCCGGCACGATGGATCTGCTGCTGCGTGTGGGCAACGCCTTCCAGCAGAAGAACAAGCTGCTGCTGCTCGTGCTCACACGCAGTTCGAATGACGGCCGACTGCCCGTGACGCCTGAGTTGATGGACCAACTGCTGCCACTGGTCCACCGCTTCACGATGAACGCGTACGACTACGACACGCCTGGGCCGAATGCACCGCTGGACTGGATCGAAACGACGCTGCAGAAGTTCCGCACGCAAGACCGAGCCAAGATCCTCATGGGGCTGCCCTTCTACGGCTACGACAACAACGGTAGGAATCCTCAAGAGCTGCTGATTATGATTGCCACTGATACTGATAGCTATTGCCCGCAGACGCGATCGTGGGGACGACGTACGTTGAGCAGCTCCAGCGCCACCAAGGTGTCAAGATCCGATGGGACGCAGCGGCGCACGAGTGCTTCTACCAGTACGCGTCGCCTCGTGACGGGCTCAAGCACACGGTGTACTACCCGTGTCTTCAGTTCCTGCGAGACCGACTCGAGCTCTTCCGAAAGAACGGCGTCGCAGGAGCTGCGATCTGGGAACTCGGACAGGGTACGTGAGAGCTGAATCAATGGCTTGGTATGTGATAAAGGATGAGGATACTGACGATCGGCCGGGTTGTGTAGGACTGGAGTTTTTCTACGATCTGCTGTAGGGAAATACAGACAAAGCCATCAAAGCAAGCACGAAATAGGATCTCAGTTTGCCAAAGATACACACGCATTGTACTACAGAAGAAGATCACTACTCCTGACTGGCTTCGTACCCGCTCTCTTCCGTCGCGACTTGGGTCTCACTTGGCTGAGCTGCTTCCGAGGTTTGGGCTGCTTCCGACGTAACAAGTTGCTGCGACGACTGCGAGTGTGGTAGCGATGATGAATGCGGACGGACGGTGCCAGCACCAGCACCAGCATCCGCAAACTCCTTGAGCACCTTGCGCACGTCGCTCAACGAATCCACGGCGTACGCGTTCGTGTGGCGACCGGCGCTGTGCTGGACATCCTGTCCGACGACAATCGTGAAGATCGACACGTTCTCCGCCATGCGCACAGGCACCTTCTGCAGCCGAGTGAACGCGACCTTGTTATCTTCGTCCACAGCCATCGCGCGAGCCATCTCCAACTCATCGTCCTCTGCTGGCGTCTCAGACAGTCGTCCAAGCCCACGCTTGCTGCCTGTGGCCGTGCCGGCTCGCGTCTTGCGTCGTCTCGTCTTGTCACTCTTTCGACGAGTGGTCCCAGTTCCACTAGCACCTGCACTCGAACTCTTCCGTTGGGAACTCGAGGCCTCGCTGCTGGTCTGCGAATGGCGAGAGCTACTCACGCTCTTGGATCGATTCATCGGTGCCGTCGAGCCAGAGGACGACGAAGACGCTGACGCAGCTCCGCTCGGGGGGACCCGCTGGCCACTTGAGCCGTTGCCTCCACGAGAAATGCCAGTCGCACTACTCGAACGCTTGGGCTTGTCCTTCGACAACGCAGCCGCTTGCTTCTTCTTCTCGTGGCGTTCCTTGGACTCAGTGAGCAGCGTGTTCAGCGTCTGGAACATTTGATCGTCGGTCCAGTCGTCGCAAACACAGAGCACGAAATCCACTTCCTGGTTCTGCTTCTTCTTCACCTGCTGCGGTAGCGACAAGTGCTTGAGAATGCCTTCCAGCACCTTTGCCTTGGTACAGCCTTCGTGTTCGACACTGACGTACTTGTGGCCTTGATACACCTCCAATCCCGATCCGATGAGCTGTCGCTCCAACACGATCTGCAAGTCTTTCGCCTGCCAGCCGCCGAAATGAGCGTCTGCATCACCGTAGTGCCACGTCAGCGAGCTCTCCTTGTCTTCAATGTAGCTGCCTGGTGTACGCTCGGTGAAGTTCACCATCGTAGGCAGCACGAGATCCTTCCACGAGGAGTCATCCCCGTCTTCAAATCCCGTGTACGAGTCACTGGTCGTACTTCCCGTGGTGTTTGGACCCGTAAACAGTCGACTGGTTACCGGTGCTGGCTGGTAGTAGTTCCCGTGCTGCGAGTGAGCAGCAGCAAAGCTGGGCACAGCCCCAAGGCTCATACTGCGGCGACTGTTGTGGCTGCCTGTGGTCGAGTGAGTATCAAACGAGGCTACAGCCGAGTCGGTGCTCGCGCCACTGCGAGCCAGGGCCGCTGCCGCGTCATACTGGAACTTGCTCATCGTCTTCCAAACTTCGCGGTCGTTACTGAGGTTCATGCGATAGAAGAATCCATCTTCCGCCGCGACACCGACTCGCACTCCTTGCAACCACGTTTCGAGGAACTTGCGCTCTCTCGCACTCACGATAAACACCGTGTTGCTCTCGTCAGCACTCAGCGTGTCCAGCAAGCTCTTGAAATTGGGTCCCACAGCCGCCAAAGGCAGCAGCGCGTGCTGAGGAGTCAGCGTACGGTCGTAGTCCAAGATGATCACACGGTTCTTCGCACGGCGGTAGGAGCACACTAGCGACTTGACGTCGAGCTTGGGCAATTGCGTTGATCCCTGCTTGTTCTGCAACACGGCGTCGCCGAGGTCACTGAGGAACTGCATACTCCACGCCGTCGCGGTGTTTGAGCTGACGTAGCGATACAGCTTCTGCTGACGGATCTCACGCTCCGCTCGGCACATGCTGAGCGCCTGGTGGACGCTCAGCGCCACGTCTTCGGTGTTCCATGGGTTAGTGACGATCGCACCGCTCAAAGACTGCGAGCAACCGGCAAACTCACTCACAATGAGCACGCCAGGCCCTCCTTCTTCGCCCTCCCACTCAGTCAGGATCTTCGTGGGTGAGATCTGAGGGGGCGGAACTGAACGACGCGTCGGTGAGAGCACCGACGCCTGGAGCTGAGCCAGCGTTGGAACTTGCAGCGTCGTCGGGGTAGACGCACGTGGTGGCGAGTCAAGCAACGGTGCCAATGCCGACGGAGTTGGCGGTGCGCGGCTACCGCTAGAAGCGGCTCGAGCTGCAGCACGAGCAGCTTTCTTCCTCTCTTCCTTGCGACGCATGAAATGCTGCTGGCAAACAACGAACTCGTGGGATACGAGGTTCATTCCGTCACGCGTCGAGGTCACGAGGCACACGTCGGCCAAGTCGTAGAGCGCGCACAACTCTTCGTGCTGCATGACGCGCTGGTGGATGAAGTGGATCGGCGAGTAGTCGAGCGTGCCGAACGTGCCGTTGATGCGACCGACGAGTTGGTTGACGTGCGCGAGCAAGTTGCGGTAGCTCTGCGAGCTCATTTCCAAGTGGTGGTTCGTATCGTGGTTCAACGCAGCAGCCTTGGATCCGGATACACTCGACGGTGCAGCCGACGGCGTTGGGCCAGTAGGGCTGTCTGTCGGCTCACTGGTCGTGGATGCACCATCACCAGCAGTAGAAGACGGTGACGCACCCGCCGTGTTGCTCGTCGAGTTCGGCGCATTGTTGCTACTGCTGCTGTTGGTATTGGTGTTTGTGCTTCCGCTGCTGTTGTCGACGACGCCTGATCGTGATGAGATGCCGATCTGGATGAGCACGACGTTGTGCTGCCACTCTGGGAAGCGAGTCAGCAGTTGCTCCATGGCCAGCAGCTTGTGTGGGATGCCCTTGATATTGTCCAGTCGGTCGACGCCCAGGATGATCCGCTTCGTGCCAAACTTGCGGTGCAAATCGTTCACACGATGCAGCGTCGGCACACTGGAGGCCGCACGCGCGAACGGCTCGACGCTGATGCCAATTGGAAACACACCAATCGACGTGAAGTGGTCTCGGTCGCCACTTGACGTCGAGCGGATGCCCTTGTGGGAACAGTCGACACCTAGGAGCCGTTGGCAGGTCGACACAAAGTGCCGCTCGTAGTCGAACGTCTGGAACCCGACGAGATCCGACTGCAACACGCCTCGCAGCAGCTCTGCACGCACAGGAAGTCGACAGTACACGTCACTAGCGGGGAACGGCGTGTGCAGGAACCAGCCAATGTGGCAGAGCGGGAGCCGCTGGCGTAGCAGCGACGGCAGCAGCATGAGGTGGTAGTCGTGGATCCAGACCGAGTCGCCTTCGTTGTAGATCTCAGCGATCGCGTCGGCAAAGCTCTCGTTGGCCGACTCGTAGGCACGCCAGTCCTGCTTGTTGAAGCGCTTGGTCGCGTGGTAGTTGCTGCTGGCCAGTGCCACGGGCTCCGATACGTAGTGGAACAACGACCAGAGCACGTCGGACGAGAACGCCGAGTGGCGTGTAGCGACGTCCGACGAGATAAACACCGGTAGACAGTTGTGCTGCAGTAGCAGCCGACGTACAGACTCGTGCTCGTGCTTGGGGATGTGCTGGCCGACCCATCCGACCCACAGGAAGTTCAGATCGTTGCGGACGCCCGTCAGACACATGAGCTTGTCGAGTCCGCCGGTGGTCTTGGTGGCCTTCCAGCGGCCAGTCTGCGGCACGCGCTCCAGCAGCACGGGCAGGTTGTTGCTGACGATGATGAGCTGGCTGTTGGACGATGCTGGCGTGGCAGCGGGCGTCGCAGGCGCGTCGTCGTCGCTGTCTTCCTCTTCTTCGGCTCGCAGTTGCATGAGCTGGGCTTGCAGTTCCTGGATATTCGCCATGATCTCCTGCTCCTCCAGCGACAGCGAGTCGACGCGGCTCATTTCGTAGTCGGCCACGCGCTGCGAGACGAAGAAGTCGTTGCGTGGGGACACCACCGTCGTCGTCGTCGTATTGGTGTTGCCGTTGCCATTGCCATTGCCCGAGTTTCCGTTGCCGTTGCCGTTGGAATTCGCGGCCGCGTGGTGGCTGCTGTTGGCCAGCGACGTGGAGATGGACAGGCCGAGTCCATTGCCGCCTAGTACAGTGCCTGAGTCGCCTGCAGCGCCCGTGCTGAGTCCATTAAGCGGCATGATACTTCGCCGTCGATATGGAGGGAAGTGTCCGTGGTCCAATGCGGATTTCTCGCCACTGAGAGGTCGGATGGAAGGCGGACTGGAAGTGATGGATGGGGACGGATGTCGCGGACCGAAGGAAGAAGGAAATGGAAGTGTGGGGGCAGCGTGTCGCGCAGAACTCGCGGCGCGCTCGCTGCAGATCAGGTCTCCATGCGTCGCTCCCAGTTGCCGTGGGACGTGGGAATGCAATGATCCGACAGTTGACTGTGAGCACAGAGAAGTCGACTAGCATTGTAATTTCACTCTCTGGTTTACAATAGTGACCATACTTCGAATGTCCTAAAGTAGGAAACTGGAAAATTAGGTGGGCCACCTCAACTAGCCTTCTGGCTTGGTTCAAGCTTCGGGAAGCTAGGCTGAAGATGCTAAGCTAAGCCAATGGTGTCGTCACTGGATGAGTTCGGTTGGGTTGACCTGTCCCCTTTCGATGCTATCGACGAATCTCGTATACTGATGCGCCAGCGTATCACACGGATAGTACTAGCGTCCTTGTAGATTCCATCCGTGCAGGTTCGAACCTCTTTCTTCCATAGCACTGCACACATGATGTGACATCCGCCACTCCTCACACCCAACGCAACCATGGTTAGCTTAGCTTAGGTTTTTGACCAGCATGTGGTTTGACAAGTGAGACTGTGAGCTCCCGGCTCAACAAAATGCTGATTTCAGAACGGCGTCGACGGCCAACTCTTCCGTTCTCTTGCACATCGCGAATCTCCGTCCAAGGTTCGATCCCTCCCATGCCGTTGCATCTCCTGAGAATAGCCGTTGGTCTCCGGCTCAAGAAAGGCGACAGCAACGAGTGGGATCCGGTCTGAATTCAGACGGAGGAGAACGCAGCACCACCCACACGACGGCGGCTGGCAACGCCGCCAACGCAGTGATCGGGACCACCAGCACGGTGATGCGATGCGGCATCAAGATTCGTGGCCCAAGATGAGAGCCGCGCCAGCGTGGACCGCCAATACTGGCGTGTGAGCTTGCCAGTCCCTTGGTCCAGGCTTGCCCGCCTGGCAGGCCCGCGCCTGCGGGGCAGCGGCTCGACGGAATTAGTCGAGGATCCTCATTGTCCAACTTCCTCGCATCGAGCAAGCTTCCTGTCACGATGGTCCGCGTCTTCGTCTCCGCCGCCGCGGTGCTCGCCGCCTCGCTCGGTCTCGCCTCGGCCGCTGTCTCACAAGTCCACTTGGGTCTCGCCACCGCCAACATCAACTG
>JAADXB010000097.1:0-25947 GCA_023337495.1 Pythium diclinum | reverse complement strand
CGTCGGTCGGAGCTTCAGTCGGTGCATCGGTAGGAGCATCCGTTGGCGCATCGGTAGGAGCATCCGTCGGCGTGTTGGTCGGGGCGTCGGTAGGAGCATCAGTAGGAGCATCAGTCGGAGCGCTGGTTACAGGCGCGGTTGTCTCTGGAGCCGGTGTCGTGGTCGCGGGTGGGGCTGTACTCGTCGGCGGAGGAGTTGTGGTGACCGGTGGGGCCGTGGTCGTAGGCGGTGGCGTCGTCGTCGCTGGAGGAGCCGTAGTGGTAGGCGGAGGCGTCGTCGTTGCCGGAGGAGGTGTGGTCGCCGGTGGGCGAGTCGTCGTCGGTGGCGGAGTCGTCGCTGGAGGTGGCGTTGGCGCTGGCGTCTTGGTCGTCGGTGCTGGGGTCGGCGCCGGAGTGGAGCAATCACAGTATTCCCATTGGTTGCCCTCCACACCACCGATCAGGTACACAGGCAACGCACACCAGCGACGAGAGAGGAAGGAATTTTCAGTCGTCGTACGAGGCACGTTCGCGACGAGCACCTTCTTGCCGTTCTTGTCATAGTACTTCCAGTTCATGAGGCACTCCGGGTCGTCCTCCTTAGAAGTGTACTTCCAATGGACCTTCTCCTCGCCGCCTTCGCGGTACGCGCTGAGCATGGCCCATGGCTTGGTCTTGTCTTTGGCCTCGCACGTGTAGGGGCCTTCTTTCTTGTCGTTGGTGTTGTAGTAATACCAACTTGAAACGGATTTGGTCGGTTGCTTGCACGTCACAGCCGCGCTGGTGAGCGAAGGAGCAGTAGCGAGGCTGGCAACGAGCGCCAACGCCTGCACTGCGAAGATCTTCATGCTGGACTTGCTGGCGATGGAGACGCAGATTGGAAACTGAGCTCCTCACCACAAAGCACTCGCCAGTCTACAGGCTTCGCTCTGTTGCATGAGCTCTCAATCCGATCAGTCGATTCGATTCCCTCTCAACGACCGGCACTTGCTACAGTAGCACACCGTGCGCCACACGGAGGTACGTACAGTCCATTGACCTTGCAAGTTGCAAGTTGCATCACCATCGGACAGTCGGTCTGTGGAAGGACTGTCCACGTGCGTCTAGTCCATTAGGTATTGGAGGCAAATCTAAATTGAAATACTATGGTTCGGACGATTGTTGAGCTGAATTGTATCATGTTTAGAAGGTTTGGATGTCTGCAGCCCGATCCAGACGTCACGCGTCAACTCGCCTGCCGTTCAGCGAGTCACTGGACTGATCGTCTCCGAGTCAATATGATTCCAGAGCGAAATCCATCGGGTGGTGGGGCTTTGACTGCCAAGCTGCCAATGTTTGACAGGGAATTGACTCAACTCTCTCTGCCCGATCGGACAAATTTTCAACCGTCCAGTTTGGCGGCTCAAGCGGCCAAAGAGTCCAGCAGCCACACTGCAATAGAGCATCAGAGTCTGATGATCAGACAGACAGCAGTTTGGAAGCGCCGTGGATACAGTATAGTACTAGCTAGTGTTACTAACAGACGTCCTGGGGTCCGGTGACTCACACGGCAGCCACCAGACGGCAAGTTGCAGTTGTAATAACTCATATCGGAGACTTGCGATCCAGTGAGGAAGCAGACTCCATTGCCCCATGTGTTGTACCAGTATCCACAGAGCGATAATGCCATTGACAATGTTCGAAATGACGTGAAGGTCTCTATTAAGTGGGGATGACCTTGTGGGTTAGTCGAGGCAGCCTCCTCGATGCGTGGAGTGGCTCATCGTCCCGTGCGCTCTTGCGAACCAGTCCTTCACCCGCATCATTATCATGGCTGCTGCCATCCTTCCGCTTGTGTCTGTGTTTGTGCTTCTTGTGCCTATGCTTGTGGTGAGAACTGTCTCCCCGTGGCTCCTTCGTTGGTGGATCTTGGTCGTGTTCTTGACTGGCTACAGTCGTCATCACGTTCACTACAGCAGCCGACACCACGCCCTTCACCACCTCCACTGCCATGAACGCGAAGTCCAACGCCGCCTTCGCATCACTGGTCTCTTCTTCTTCACGCTGAGACTCCTGGCTTTTCACGGTCTCATTAATGACTTGAGCCTCTTCTGTGGGCCCGGGCTTCCCATTCACAGCCTCCATGATCGCCTGCACTCTCTGGATCGTCTCGACGCTTCCTGTCGACTTCCTTCTCACCCTTTCCACGCCCATGCCACTGCCGTCGTCCACGCTGACCCTCCGCACGGCCAGCGTCGCGGCCTCTGGCGTCATCTTACTGCGTAGCTTGTTCATCTTGTCCTTGTCCTTGCGGCGTCGCCACCGCTGCACGTAGCCTTTCACCACCGATTCGACGAGCATATCAGCGACCTTGGCTCTGTAGATGAAGATCTGCTTCACACGGTCACGCTGCTGCTCGTACGGAAGACAGCGGATACCAAGCTGGTGGATACACAGCATCCGCAGTAGCTCATTGAAGAATGGCCGCCGACAACGTTGCTGAGCCCAGGTGTCTTGTAATGCCTGCGCTTGGCTTCGGATCTGGAGAAATGCTGTACGATGCTGCTTGCTGTCGATACGGAGGCCTCCAGGTAGCTCCCTGAGGAAGCTTGCGAGCTGCCACAGTGGGAAAGTGCCCGAGTTGGTGACGTCGTAGTTCATGAACACTTCACGGTACGACTCAAAGTCCTGCAACGAGATGGGACACACGTCGCCCTGCAAGTAGCAGCTCCGGAAGTTCTCGAGCACGACGGCGATGAACAGGTTCAGTAGGAAAAACACCACGAGGGTGACGTACGTGACGAAGTACACGACCGCGGCCGCTGAGTTGCCACAGTCTGACTCGAGCTTGCCGTTCGGACCAGTGCGTTCCACACAGAATGGCTTGGACAGCATGCAGTCGGTCATCGTGAGGTGCCAGTCGTCGCCCGCCATGATCTGAAAGAGCAGCAGGAACGACGAGCCAAAGCTGCGGAAGTTGGAAAACCGGTTGAGACTCGCGCCGTACCTCACGCCGCCAAAAAGCTGACGGCCGACGATCGCAAAGATGAAAAAGATCATGAAAAGCAGGAAAAAGATGTGGCCGATGGGCTTGAGACTCGCACGGAAGGTCTGAAAGACAGCATACACGCCGCGGTTGAGCCGTACAAACCGGAGTACCCGCATCATTCGAAATACACGACCAGTCTGGATGAGACCGTGGATGCCCGTCGCGAGAAAGTACGCCACCAGTGAGCCGCCCAGGATCAGCAGCTCAAAGGCACCGGCTGGGCTGAGCACGTAGTGATGGCGGAAGGCGAGACACTTGAGCGCCGCCTCGGTCGTGAACACGGCGAGAAACAGCATCTCAATCACCTGGAAGGATTCGGACTCGGTCGTGGTCGTCGTGGTCGTTGTGGTGCTTGAGGTCTTGGACGGATTGAACAGTAGCAACGCGACATTCAGCAGAATCGCGACCGCGATGCCACGGCTGAAGTATCGATGCTGGCAGAGATCGTACAGCTTGTCCTGTAGCAATGTCGTTGGACGTGGGATGCGTTTCATGGGCTTGAGCAGCAGCACAAACTTCTCCAAGTCGACCCACGACTTCTGACTCTCAGTTAAGATCTGCGTGCCGTTATTTCGCTGGAACTGCTCAACGAGTACACCGACAAAGAGCCGAATCACGAACAGCGAGCCGATGTACACAAACAGCACGAAGAACAATGCGTTCTGCGGCGCGTGATCCTGCTCTGGCTGCTTATTGGATCCTGTGATATCCATGGCAGCGAACGTTTTGTCGATCCACTTGAGCGACGTCATCTCCAAAAGAGTGAGAAAGGCGGCACCGATATTGTCGAATGAAAACCGCGCGTTGCTCCACACCCGTGGCACGAGGATCTCACCGCTTTCAACCGATCTCGCTGACGCCTCTTGCAATGCGAGTAGTGCGCCGTCCAACTCGACAGAGAAGAAGCCTACACATTCGTCCATCGTCGTGATGCTACCGTCATTGCATGAGAAGAACATGCCGCTGAAGAGAGACCGACCCACGACACCGAAGATGATATACACGAGGATACACAGGCCAAAGACGTTGCCGACGTGGGGCAGCGACTGCGCCACGGCGCTCAGGATCAGCTTCATCTCGTGGTTGTGGTTGAGGATCCGAAGCGGTCTCAGTACGCGGCCAGCTCGGAACATTCGAGCAGCTCGTAGTGAGTCATTGAATTGCGAGATCACGGTATCGGAGACCGTCAGCAGCAGCAACACGCAGTCGAGTTGGTTCCACTTGTCCTCGATGTACGCCTGTTTCTTGACGAATCCGAGTTTGTCGTCTCGGTGGAACGCCAGCATGCGAAGGTACGCGAAGCCAAAGCCGCTGGCACCAACCTTAACGATAAACTCGACCACAAACACACCCAACGCGACGTTGTTGCAGATATCCAAGGCCAGTACGAGCCGCTCGTCGGGCGGTTCCGTCTGGATCTCTGGATGCGGGTCGTCCAGCACAAGTGTGAGGCAGCTCACGAGGATCATGAGCTGCACGACACGTTGGAAGAAACGACTGCGGACCACACGCCTGCATATCCGTCGCCACATCACCATCACGCCATGAGACGGAGCTTTCTGCTGCATGCGCCCACTGTTATGTGAGACTTCACCGTCGCCGTCGCCGTCTCCTGCACCGCCTCCTCCATCTAAGCCCAGGAACATTCGCAGCTTGACGTTGCTTACGTTGTCGAGCTGCTCCATCTCGCCAAACGCACGCACACCTTCTTCCTCGATCTTCTCGTAGATGTCCAGCTCCTTGGGGATCGCGATGATCTGCTCGAGCTGAAGCTGGTACGCTTCTTCTTCCGAGATGGAAAAGTTCTCCAAAATCACAGCGATGAACAGGTTCAGCAGCACGTACTGGCCGATGATGAAGATGATGATGAGAAACGGCACGAGGAGCATGTGTGGATTCGCGGCGTTCACAGCATCATACGTGATACTGGACCACTGGTCCGCCGTGATGACTTGTAGCAGCGTGAGAAATGACCTCAGAAATGTATCGAAATTCCATCGTGGAGGCTCGGAGTCGTCGCCACCGTCCAAGTAGCCGCCGCCACCAAAGAGCTGCATGGCTACGATCGAGTTGACGACTTGGAACAGGATCAGGAAGGCCACAACGTCCATCACACCACGCGAGGACTTGCGGACGGACTCGATGAGCTTGCGTGTACCCTCCCACTTCATCATGAGCCTTGTAACTCGAAGGGTTCGCAGCGAGGAGACGCTGTTGAGTCCTGAGAACGTCGAGTCGTTGGGCAGATTGTTGAGAACGAGGTTACCACTGGTACAGATCACGACGATGAAGTCAAACCACCGCTCTGTGGTGGTCAAATACCGTCGTAACCCACGCAGTGCGATGATCCGCAGCAGCATTTCGACCAGGAAGATGGTCGCGAAGAAGTACTCGGCCACCGACAGCATGGTCTTGATCCACGTCGACATATTTCGGAACTCCACGAGTAAAAAGCCCGTATTCACGACGATGCAGCCTGTGATAAAGTCATCGTACCGCTTGGATAGCACGATTCGCTGGAGATGCTGCAGCCAGTGAGGGCTCGCGGGGTCCAGCACGTTCGTGAGTGACGTCACCGTGCCACTGAAGTTTGCAGCATCCGCCAGTTTCGTCGGACGCCGCGACGTCGCAGCCAATGAGTTCATAGCGGAGATGGAGATCGTCGTGGACGTTCGCACTCGACGTGTCGTCGCGCCTGCCGCCGAGTCGACCTCCAAATCCTGGACTGGCTCGTCTTCTGGGATCGGAATAACCGTCGTGGGCTTGGCATTCATCGCCGTTCTCGCTAGGAACTCCTCCACGGGCGTCGCGTTCTGGATCAGCTCGCGTGTGGCGTCCACTGTGAGGTTTCGCAGCGATCTGTACTTGTGCGTGCGTGCCAGCATAGTCGCAATAGGGCTCTTGATCTCCTCTACGCCGTTTCGACTCGAATCTTCAGGCTTTTGGCTTTGAATCGACTCCTCCAGTGCCAGCGTCGCACCCATGATCAGACTCACGCGCGTGTCTTCTGCCTGCGGATCCATCTTGAGCATCGAGCCTCGGACCTTGTGGGTGCCTGTGCCTTCTCCGTCGCCGTCTCCGTCGTCATCGCCCTCCTGTTGCTCTCTTGCGCGTGCCGACTCGACGGTAAAGTTCATAAACGACGTCGTGATGACTGCGACGAACAGATTCACGACTAGAAACACCATAGACGCGACGATCGCCACGAAGAACAAGGCAGACAAATGGGATGTCGCCTCCACCACGGGCTCCATGATATCGGAGACCCAGCCGTCCTGGGCCACGACGAGGAAGACTAGGAACAGCGCCGATAAACCCGAGTCAAAATTGACGTGCTTGGACGGAGGCCCGACGTTGCTGCAGGCCATGGGCGCGAGACACGTCGCGTTGGACGAACAGAACATGCGAGGGATGGCTGTCCACAGCATATTACTGCTGCTGTTGTTATCGTGGACGTCGTCGTAGACACACTGCCGGTCGTACGAGCCTTTATAGGCTTCAAGTCCGAAGATCGAGAACGCGAAGAGGAAGAACAACGCGAGCGTTGCGACGTTCGCGAGGAACGGAATAGCGCGAGCCAGCGACCGGAGGATACGACGTAACCCAGCGTACAGCGTGAGGCAGCGGTAAGTCTTGAGCCCTCGCAGTACACGCCACTTGTATCCGATCGCATGGGAGAGCAGACCCAACAGGAGCAACAGCACGTTGAGCATGCGAACGACCAGCTTCTTGCGTGTGAAGTAGGCGTTTCGCCCCTGGAAGACGCCAAACGCGAAGCATTTCAATGCGATTTCGACAAACAGCAGCAGCGTGCACACGACGTCGAGTACCGTGAACCACGTCACGGTATCACCTGTGCGCTCGTCCATCGCCAGCGCCACGACGTCGGTGAGGATCACGCTGTATAACATCGCACGAAACGGCCGCGTCTTGATGTGTGCGCGCAGCCAGAGCCGCGTGGCGTCGACCGGCGTCGCATTCCCTGGCTCGCTATTCGCAGCATCCATTTCGCACTGTGAGGTCTCCGATATTAAACCGCTGGATGCGCTGACGCTGGCTCGGTCGTGGCTCGTGCGTCGGCCGTTGCTGCGGAAGCAGAGGTCCTGGAGCCGCTCCATTCGGGTCTTCTCGCAGTGTGTGAGCACGAGTTTGTGGGCCTGTGGATTCGTGAGGATCATGGACGTCTTGCGGATCTTGAGCTTGTCGTCCACCGACAGCCGATGCCTCGTGCGTCGCGTGTGGTCGCGGCTTCGTCGTCGATCACTCGGCTCCTCTGTGTCCGTGTCGCTCACGTAGGCGTCCGCCACGGACCGCAGCAGCGTCGATCTCCTCTGCGGCGGTGGCTCCTCCATTGTAGCACCACCTCCTTCCTTGGTCTCACGTAAGCTCGTCATGGCTGTATGCGTGGGGAGTCCTGGCTTGTTAATCGCCGCGCGACATCCTCGACTCGGCCTCCACCGACTGCTTTATTGTGCCTGCCTCACCATGCGCACAATCGCCCGTGGCAAAGCCGTTTCGCCACCAAACGTTAGCTGCCCGCGTACGTTTGCACCTATTTCGAGACACACACAAACACGCCTTCCCTAGAATTCATGTTCACACAATATATATTTTGATTGATCGCTTGCATACCTGGTGCTCTATGTGGGTTGGTGGATGGATGGATATCTGGAAATCTCTGCTTATGCTGACGCGCCGGTGGACGCGGCCTGCGCAACAAAGTCCTTGGCCAACTGCTTGACGTGCGCGACGCTGTCGCTGTCGCCGTGGGTCTGCTCGAACGCCAGGAACTTCTTGAACAAAAACTTCATCTTCTTGGCCGAAAAGTCCATCGCCAGCAGGCGGCCGAACAGCGCACGCACGTACTCGGCGTCGCCGCCGTTGAACTTGATCTCCTTGTCCAGGTACACGTTCCACAGGTCGAGACGCTTCGGGTAGTTGGCGAGGATGCCCTCGAAGATCGTACGCGCCTTCTCCAGCTCGTCGTGCTCGAACATGAGCTGTCCGTACTTGAGGATCACGGCCAAGTGCTTGTGCGGCGCCAGCGCCTGCAGCGCCTTCTGCAGCGTCTCGGCCGCGGCCTTGCCCGTGTCGCTCTGCTGGACCACGTGGAAGGTCAGCGCACGCAGCCACGTCTGCTTCGACTTGCGGAACTTCTTCTGCATGGTCGCGAGCGTCGTCTCGGCGTCCTTGAGCTCCGCGGCACGCGCGTAGATGTCCACGAGCTGCAGGTACACGCGCTTCGGGTGGTTCACACGCAGCGCGCTCTTGAACACACGCAGGAACGTGGCCTCGTCGCCAAAGTCGTGCTCCAAGTTGAGGTACGCGACCCACACGTTGAGCTTCTCCTTCTCGTCACGGAACGACACGGCCGACGTCGCACGCACGGCAACGTCACGCGCCAGATCCACCTGCGTGAGCGACACGTGGAACGCCATGTACTGGATCCACACGAACGAGCTCTGCGGGTTCACGGCCAGCAGACGCTCAAAGTCGTCGGCCGACTGCGGGCGCTCGTCCTGGCTCGCCAGCGCCTTCTCCCGCAGCGCGATCCACTCGTCCGTCTGCTTCTTCTGCTTGTGCTTGAGCTGCTGGGCCTTCTTCTTGTCGTCCTCCTCCTCGTCATCCGAGTCGGTCTCCGAGTCCGAATCGGCGGCCTTAGACTTCTTTGGCTTGTCCAGCACGTTGGCGAAACCGTCCCACGTGAACTCGACCGACTTGGCCTTGGTCTCCGCTTCGTCCTCCGAGTCCGACGACGGCAGGTCCTCCTCCATGTCGACGTCCATAGGCTCGGCCTTGGACGACTTCTTGACCTTCTTCGGAAGAGTCTCGTCTTCATCGTCGTCGTCACTGTCCTCTTCTTCCTCTTCCTCTTCATCGTCGTCCTCCTCGTCCACTTCCATGGCCTCGGCCTCGTCTTCCTCCTCTTCGTCATCATCCTCCTCTTCTTCGTCCGAGCTCTCTGGCTCGCCCTCGAAGTACGATGGCTTGAGGCCGAACGACACGCGCAGGTCCTCGATCTTGAGGATCTTGGCCTTGACGTAGTCGCCAGGCGAGAAGATCTGGTCCAGCGACTGGGTCACACGCTCGTCCGCGATCTCGGAGATGTGGCACAGACCACTGATGTTGCTCTTCTCGATCTTGACGAACACACCATAGGTCTGAACCTTGGTGATGGTACCCTTGACCGTCATGCCGACGCTCAGGTCACTCCACTTGACCATAGCCACGTCCTCCGACACCACCGACGCCTTCAAGCTCAGCTCGAGGCCCTTGGTCGTCGCCTTGGTCACACGACCCACGACCAGCTTACCCGCTGGGAACTCCTTGATCGGATCCTTGATGAACTCGTCGCTGAGATCACGAAGCAGCACACGCGCACCCGTCGAGCGGTTCACGCGAATGAAGCATCCGTTGGTGGTCGTCGACGCGACGACGGCCGTCACGAGCGAGCCGACGGCGAACTCAGGGAGTGTCTGCTTCGCGTAGCTCTTGGCATCGCGCACAGCGTCCTCACGCAGCGACAGATCGATGTGCGAGGCGGCAGACGACGCGGTGTCGGACTTGAGCACCACACACTGGACAAACTGGCCGTGGGCGAACTGAGGCAGCGTATGCATCGCGTTCTTCCACTGCGTTGGTGGCAGCAGCTCGGTCACATCGGCACGGCCGAACGTGTGGACACCAAGCTGCACCATGACGGCAGGCGCCTTGAGCACTGGGATCTTCGTGGTCACCATACCAATGACGACGGAGCCTGGCGTGAGCGCGGACTGCGCCTGAGCAGCCGTACGGATGAGCGACAGATCCAAGTGCTTCTTCTCCTCGTCGACGCCGACAATCCAGCCCTGGACGCGCTTGCCCACTGGGAACTGCTGACGGAAGTCCTTGAGCACGGCCAGGTCCTTGGCCAGCTCAACAGCGCTGACGAACGCGACCACACGGTGGCTCAGACGCACAAGCACGCCCTCGGCCTCCTGCTCGACGACCACGCCTTCGACGGCGGTGCCAACAGCGAGCAGCGCACGGCCGGCGCTACCTTCCTGCCAGTCAGCACGCACCAGCGACGAGACGTCATCGTTGGCAACGTCCTTCGCACGCAGCGACACGCTCAGCGCGTGGAAGTTGGCTGGGTTGGTCTCGCTCACAGGCTTGCGCTGGTTGGCGCCCTTCTCAACGACGGCGAGCACACGGCCCTGCACGACCTGGTTCACGTTGAAGCGGTCGAATGGGTGGTCCTCGCTGCCCTCGTCCACGTCGACAACGGAGACCGTGGCGACAACCTTACCGCACTTGCTCGAGGCCTTGAGCTTGAGCTCCAGCGAGTTCTCCTTGATCGTGATGATGCGACCAGTCACGAGCTTGCCGAGAGCGAGGTCCTCGCTGGTGTACTTTGGCAGGTGCTCGGCGTTCTCGTCCTTGTCCTTCTTGGTCTTCTTGGTCTTGGAGGCCGTCTTCAGAAGGTCTTCGTCCTCGTAAGCGAGCACGGGAAGGCCATCGAACGGCGTCTTCGTGTTGCCGAGCGCAAGCGCTGGCACGGCGACAATAGCAGACGCCACAGCGGCGCCCAGCTCAAGCTCGGCGCTCTCGCACGTACGCGAAGGGCACCAGAAGTCCGAGATCTGCAGCAGACCGAGCTGCTGCTGGGAGGCGTCGCCAAAGGCAACAACAGCGTAGTTGTCACGCACCGACACGACGCGAGCGTTGGAGATCGTGGCGTTCTTGGAGGCACGCGTCTTCTGCTTGCGCGCCTTCTTGCTGCCGCTCTCGACGAGCTCCTTGTCCACGCTACCGTAGTACACGTTCTTCTCGACGTCGTAGTCCACAAGAAGCAGCTTGACCTTGGCACCTTCGTCCCACGAAGCCTCGTCGTCATCAAGACCAGGCACGATCACCGTCACGGGTGAGTCTTCGTCGGCTTCGTTCTCAAGAGTGAACACTGCACCGTATGGACGCACACCGAGGAACTCCGCCTTCTCCGTCTTGCCGAGCGCGTACGGCGCCTCAATGTCCAGAGCACCAGCGGCCTCCTTGAGGTAGGCCTCGAGGAACGGCGTCGCGACAGCCTTCTTGAGTGCGGCGTACTCACGGAATCCCACAACGAACTGCTGCTTGTCCTTCTCGATCTTCTCGACCGAGCAGACGACGGTCTCACCCATCTCGAACGAGCCTTCCTCGACCTCCGACACGAACTTGGCGCTCAGGAACGCCTTTGGCGCGAGCGCCGTCAGGTTGTTCAGGAAACGCACGAACACGCCACGCGATGGGCTCACCGACGCGACGAAGCCCACGAGCAGCGAACGCTCCGAGACCTGCTCGAAGGTACGCGGCACGTGCTTGGTCTTGGCCGCCAACTCAAGAAGCAGAGGCTTCTTCGAAAGCGTGAGCAGACCGTCCTTGGCAACCGAGATCACCAGCACTGGCTCAGCGATCACATCGCCGGCGTCGTACTTCTTGACAATCGCATCAACAAGCGCAGTCTGGCGAGGGAAGTCGGTGAGCTGAACGAACGGCAGAAGCGCCTCGAGACCGTCCTCGGTCTGGACACGGAACGCCGAGGTTTCGACCTCCAGCACCTTCACGTTCGTGAGCACGCGGCCGACAAGCTCCTGGTTGGCCGACACCGACTCCGACTTGGACGCTGAGGACGCCGCCTTCGTGGCAGTGCCCGTGAGGTCGAAGGTGAGCATCAGACGCTGCTTGGTCACATCGCAACGCGTCACACACGCCTTGACGATCTGGCCGACGACGTACGCCTCCTCAAGCTTGACAATACCCGCCTGGTGGAGAAGCGCCGCTGGCACGAGACCGTACACGTTGTTGTAGAAGCTCACGACGACGCCGTACTCGGCGATCTTGGTGATGTAGCCCTGCGCGACCGTGCCCTGCTTGGCCTTCTCGTACGAGCTCAGGATGAGCGCGTCGTCCGAGTCCAGAAGCGCCTTCTTCATGGTCAGGTACGTCTTCTTGTTCTCCATGTCAACACGCAGCACACGCGCGTCGACGTCCTTGCCCACGCTGAACTTGCTGTTGGTCTGCGCGTCCTTCTTGATGTTCTTCTTCTTGTTGAGCTGAAGGAACGGCGGCACGTGCTGCGCCGACACGACACCACGCACGCCCTCGCTGATCTCGAGCATCACACCCCACTTCTCAATCGCGAGGATCTTGGCACGCACCTTGCGTCCGGGCGTGAGATCCTTGTGGCGCAGCACGATCTGGTCGAGCGACGACTGCTTGCAGCTCACGTTCACGATGGCGTCGAACGGCGCGAAGCCGATCACGCGGCAGTGGATCTTCTCGCCGACGTTGAACTTCTTCTCGAGCTTATCCAGGTGGCCGTCCGAGGCGTTCGAGATGTGCACGTAACCAGGCTGGAACGACTGCCAGTTGCCGTTCTTCTTGGTGTCGTCCTCTTCTTCGTCGTCCGTGTCCATGGCCTCGTCCTCGTCCTCTGGCTTGACCGCGGCGGTCTTCTTCTTGCCAGCGGCGAGCGACAGCAGCATACCAATGCCCACATCGATACGCTCAATCGACGCGCTCTCGATGACGTCGCCGATCACGTACGCCGGCTCCTGGATGCTCATGTGGACGACGTGTGGGGCCATCGACAGCGTCACGACCTTGCTCCCGCGGTCCACGCTCACGATACGTGCACGGCCCTTGATACCCTTGCGGTAGGCGGCCTCCCAGCCGAGCTGGCACGGGTTGCTCATGTGGTTCTGCTCCACCGTAGCGCTGAAGAACGTGAGGAAGTTGACGCGCAGTCCGTTCTTGAGCACGTCCTCGACACGCACGTTCAGCAGCATGCCCGGCACGAGCTGGTCGAGCGTGAACGAGTCGCCACGCGTCACGGTCTTGAGTGCCTGCACGCGGTCAGGCGACAGCGTGGCGGTCGACGTGTGCGCGTTCACGTTGGTCACCGAGAACAGGAGCTGCTGGCCCTTGAGCAGCGTCACGCCCTCGAGCTCCTTCATGGGCGCGAAGGCCGTGAGTCCGCGCACGCCCAGGTTCACGATCGCGCCGTGGTCTTCCACAGACGCGATGGAGCCGAACACAGTCATGCCCTTGATGATACTCTGCGGCGCGAGCTCGGCGTGGAGCAGCGACAGTCGCAGCGACAGACTCAGCTTCTTGCTCGCGTTCTCCTTGGACTTGTTGACCACGACACACGGCACGAACTGGCCGACGGTGAAGAGCTGCGTCAGCGCAGGCAGCGCGTCTTCCGCGTCGTCAGCCGCTGACGATGGCTTGGTCTTCTGCTGGCTGTGGCGCGCGTAAAACTCGTCCGAGATCTGGTCGATGGCCACGACGCCGTTGAGCTTGTTGGGCAGACTGATCAGCAGCTCGTTGTCGTTGATCTGGCGCACGCAGCCCAGCACGAGCAGGCCCTTGCTCAGCGCCTTGTACGTGAGCACGACGGCCAGGTCCTCCTTCTCCTTGTCCTGCTTGTGCTGCGCGGCCTTGACGTCGCCCGTGGCCGGCGTCTTGCGCACTTTCTTGGCCACGGCGGCGTCGCTCTGCTGCTGGTCCTTCTTCTGCTGCTGCTGCGCGACGCCCTTCTTGCCGAACAGCGCGTCGGCGTCATCGGCCGCGTCGTCCACAGGCGCCGCCGTAGCTGGCGTCGCAGGCGTCGTCTGTGTGGAGGCGCTGGCGTCGGTGGAAGCGGACGCGTGCTTGCGCTTCTTGCCGGCAGCCGACGCGGCCACCGTGGGCGGCGCCGTCAGCGGCTGCTGCTGCTGCTTCTTGCCACGCGGGAAGCTCATTCGTGCAGGAGCTGTTGGCGTGAGGTGAGTGGCAGGAGATCAATCAATATTGCCGCAACGCTTCGCGGATGTGATGCACGTCCAAGCTGGTGGTTGGTGGTTGGTTGGAGGTGGAAGCAAACCACTGATGCACCATACCGGTATGAAAACCGGTAATATGGACGTGGCCTGAGGACGAGCTAAGTACGAATGCGAACCTAGAGGCACGTGTAACCAGGTTACGGATGTATACTGGTACTATACGGTAGCTTACTGTATTGAGTTATCTACGAACAGATATGGCCAGACCTCATTTAAAGTGGGAGAATGGCTACATTTTCCCTCTTTTCCCACTTTTGTGTTTTCGAAATGGTCACTTTCAAATGAATTTTTGTATGGGAAAAAAATTGACCAAAATAAAAAAAATTCTTGAGAGAGGCGAGAGTCCGCCATTCAACAAGCTTTTGGACCACCAACGGTGACATCGTCCATTTTCGAGTTCCCACTTGCAGGTTGTGGGACAATCGTGAACTAACATAATTCAGTGAATATGTACATACTGTGTATTTGTATGGGAAGTCACGTTTCCCACTTCGAGTTTTCCAAAATGGTCACATTAAACCCCGATGTGGGAAAGGTGACTCTTCCCACTTTAAATGAGGTCTGGATATGGCTACACTACTGTTTGTCATCAGCGAGCGGCTCCTCAACGTCGACAGCGTAGACGGTGAGGTCTTGGTCCATGCCCGGCTCAGCCCACACAGCAGTCTGGCCTCCGAAGGCCTTCACATAGCGAACACCTCGGAACTCGAGTCCAATCTTCTTGGCGACGTGTTGGCTGCGAGCGTTGGACGGATCCATGAACGCGAAGACGCCCTGGAGCCCCCAATGCTCCTTCGCGTACGCGATGAGCCCCTTGGCCGCCTCTGTCGCGTACCCCTGGCCGTTATACTCAGCCAAGATAGCGTAACCAATATCTGGCAGAGCGTGCGTGTCCCGCATCAGCGACACCGTGCCAATAGGCGTGTTGGTCTCACGTAGAGAGACTAGAAACTGGCCGTAACCAAACTTGCGCTGCACGTCACCGAAGCGGCCTTCGAGCAGCTTGAGAGCCGAGTCCTCTGGGAACACTCGCGGGTTCTCTTCACCTTCATGGAAGACTGGTGAACTGTAGAGCTCACCGACGAACTTGGCGTGGCGTGGCAGCAAGTGACGAAGCTCTAGGCGAGCAGTCGTGAACGTAAAGTCCGGGTCGGGAAGCGAAGAGTCCATGGTTGTTGTACACTGGCCAAGCAAATTGCAAAGTGACTGAGGCGAACAGCTACAACATCGTGCAACTTACTTTCGGCTCCGTACAAATGGAGAGCCACGCTGGCAGTGCGGGTCCAGCCAGCATGTTCTCAGCATGTTCGCTGTGGCCACATAGACGGGCCGAAACGTACCCCTCCAACATAATCGGTCGGCGATCTGATTGTCCTCTTACTGCAACAACAACTTCAAGACGTTCATGCTGATGATAGTAGTGTCTCTACTGCGGCAGTAGCGGGTCGGTCTCGTGGACTCTGTCGTAGTCCTGGATCTTCTTCTTGCGCGAGCGTTCGACTGCCAAGTGCGCCTGCTCCTCCCAATCTGTGCGGAAGAAGGCGGCGACGAAGCCGATGGACGCCGTGATGATGTAGCCAAAGAGCATGCCCAGCCAGATCCCGAAGAAGTAGTGGCGGCCCTGTCCGAGACCGAGAAAGTACGCGGTCGGTACGCCCACGAGCCACGCGCCGACAGCAAAGCCAAGCATGATGGGCAGCGGCCGTGCCTGGGACTGGAGGACAATCTACTCACCACATACACAAACCCAGTTAGCCATATCAAGCAAGACAGTATTCTAAAGTGAGGACGTACCATGGAGTAGTAGAAGAACGACAGCGTCATGTACGCGAACGCGCCTAGCGATGCGATCTGGCGGAAGTTCTCGATGACTGCGGCATTATCGGAAAAGATGCGGCCAATCTGGTTCGCGAACAGCACCATACACGCGCCGTTGATGACCGACAGCACTGCGATACACAACCCTGCGATCTGAGCGACCATACGCGCCAAGCGGGCTTTACTAGCACCCAAATGAGCTGCTGATCGCGTCACGGAGCCTCCAATGAGGCCGTAGATCGGACTCGTAGCGAAAAAAAACAGCTCCATCATAGAGTTATGGGTGCCCAACTGGACCTCGCCGATCTTGGCGGAGAACAGCGCCATGGTCTGGAGCTGTGCGTTCTCGAAGAGGTTTCCAGCCGCCAGTGGGAAGCCGATGGAGACGAGCGTCTTGAGCGTCGTCTTGGCCGCGGTCGTGTTGGTGAATCGCTGCTTCCACATCCACTGCGCGTGGGTCTTGCGGTCGAACTTGCGGAACACGTGCATGTACCAGTAGTAACCCACTAAGCGTACCCACATTGCGATCGTCGTACCCAGCGGACAGCCGATGAAGCCGAGCTTGGGTAACCCAAACGAGCCGTGGGTGAGTCCCGACGCGAGGAAGAAGTTGAGCGCTACCGTCACGCCGTTGATCGCCGTCGTGGGCAGCACGATCTGCTGCGACTGGTAGAAGATCGACAACACTTGGAACATACTGCGCGGCCACATCCCCAGGATCCACAGTCTGCAGTACACACGCGCGTACGCTGCAACCTGCTCCTTGACGCCCACGAGTAGCAGTAATTCACCCAGATTCCACCACAGCAGCGCCATGGGGATACACATGATCGTGAGCATCGTGGCGGTGAGCTGTCCGTACTGGCCGATGAGGTGGAAGTTCTTGGCGCCAAACGCCTGCGAACACAGCGCGTTCATGCCGGCGTTGAAGCCCTGCATGAACACGAGCGTGGAGAAGTCCATGGACATCTGCGAGTACGACACGGCCGCGAGCTGCTCCACACCGAGGTGGCCGATCACGCTGAGCTCCGTGATGGAGATGGCGAAGAAGCAGTACGTGGACAGCATGCTGGGCAGCGCCAGCGCCATGAGCGCGCGGAACTCATGGCCGAACGTCGGCTTCATCTTGTGTCCTGACGAGGATTTTCCGGATCTGGAAATATCGGAGCTCTTCCCGAAAGGCCACACGCTGGCACTCTGGACTTTACCCACACAGATGGATGATCATCACTCTTTGATGGAAGTTGAATCGGGAAATGTTAGAAATCATACACTGATTTGTTCAAATTTCACATTAGTGGGTACATAAGTTCATTATGCTGATTTCATCGACGCACGATAACAGCGCCGTGGGTGAGCTGTGCGCCGTTGAGGATGCTCGCAACGCGAGGGAGACTGTGGAGTACGGCGTTGAGCCCCATGGCAAAGTCCACAGCGGCGTCGTGGCGCACGATCTTGCCGTTCGCGTCGAAATAGATGCGGATCTCGCACGGGTACTCGAGTTCTCGACCGATGAGCTTCTGCACGAGCTCCTCATCAGCCATTAAATGCGGGAAGATCTGCTGGATCGTGGTCCTGGACACGCGTACGCGTAGGCGGTTACGACACACGACGATCGTCTCATTAGTCGTGACCGGCAGCTCCTTCGTGTCCGGGGTTTCGTAGTGGAATTTCGAGTGGAACAGCGTGTAGTACGAGCACTGGTCGATGAACGTGTCCAGCCCACACTGCAGTCCGAAGCGTAAGTCCTCAGCCATCACCGACCGTAGAAAAGCCTCTTTCATCTTGCGTGTGACCACCGCACGCTTGCTTTCAGCGCCGATGCCGTGCTCCAGCATCTCCCAGTAGCGACTGACGATCGCCAGTCGACACGCCGTCTGCGTGGATCGGATCGTGAGCCGCTGGTTTTCTATGAGCCCACGCATAGACCGCAGGTCGGCGATCTGCTGCTTCAGCGCGTTCACGTCCAAGTGCATGGACTCGAGCAATGATCGTTCCATGTCGCGACGTAACCTCTGCGTGGCCAGATACTTCTTCTTGGGCTGCTTCTTGTCCTCCATGACCTGCTCCGCGTGGTACAGTACACGCGCGGGGCGGCTGCGCTTCATACTGCCAGTGGCAGGCGGTTGTGTTGTTGCTGGTGTAGGCGTCCACGTGCCAAAGGCTGAAGGCATCATGCGGGTGGACGGAGGTAATGCCGTCGCTGTCAGCCGCATTTGCTGAAGGGCTGACGCTGACGCTGAAGGTGGGGCTAGCAGAGACGCTGACGCTGATGGAAGCATGGGTAGGACCCTGTGGCGGGGCCTACGGCCCAGTGGACGTGGAGGCGTCTCACGCATGAAGATGAAGCGGACCGTCGGACCGTCGACTAGTTTACGAGCCTGCCAGTTTCCGGCGCTTGGCAGATACTACGTAACGCGAGTTGGAAAAGTTTTCCGGGGTTTTCGACCCGTTTACGTCCCTTGACCCGTATTTGGACTAGATACATCGAAGTACTAAGCTAGCCTAATATGTCGCCTTTCTCATCTGGTCCGCGATGCGGACATCCACGCTGTGCCAGAACGCACAGCGCTGCTCGTGCAGAGGCATATACGCGCCAGTCGTCTCCACATCGAGCGTCGGCTGCAGCACGAGTCTCTGCCTGGTCGCTGTATTAAACGGCGGCCATATTTCCTCGCCACTGGTCGTAACTCCATTAGGAGTTCCGTATCTCGCGAAGTTGGTCCAGAAGGTCTCAAAGTACCCGGCAGTCGTGTTTGACGGTTGGTCATGCGTCAAGATCTCAGTGCGGTTGAAGAGGAAGTCGAGTTCCTTCGCGTGGACAACCAGCGGATACCCAAACTCATTGGATGTGAAGTTGAAGCGGTAGCGGTACGCAGGCTGGGAGGCGCTCGACAGCGTCGACACAAGCTCGCTCGTGCATACAAAAGCCAAGTCCGCGTAGATCTCAGCCAAGCGGTGCCGTGGTGTCTTGAAGTTTGTGAGAGGGTACAGCTCCTCGACCTTGGTAAACTCGTCATCCGTTAGTGGGTAATTGGCTCGCACGTAGTCTTCAAACTGCGGGACCGAGTCCGGCACGAGTCCCCAGCCTTCGTCGGTGTTGGTGCCCATGATCGTCGGGATCTTGCTGAACTTTCCATCCAGCAGACGTCGAATTGGCGCGTCGAGGATGAAGATGCTGTCGATCGTCGGGCCCCATACAAGCGGCATCGTGGTGAACGGTCTGCCTAGCGGCGGCATGTTATTCGCCGCGTACACAATCGCATTTGCATCGGCTGAGCGAAGACACTGGAGCACGCTGGCTTGATTCCCAGTGCAGCCCACGGCCACAGCGAGCTTGGCCGTTGTATCCGCCTGGACCGTAGGATTTGGCATGCTCATGGTCGGCAGGAAGCCGCCGCTTTGGATGATCGCCTTCTGGAAGAGCTGCTGGTTGCCATCACGTGAGACCAAGTGCGTGGCCAGCGACCACGCGCCGGCACTCTCTCCAAACGCAGTCACGTCATGGAGATCTCCGCCAAAGTACGAAATGTACTCCTTCACCCACTGGAACGCGATCTCTTGGTCTCTCAAGCCGAAGTTCGCACCGCTGCCCTCATTCAGGATTTCTTCGTTGGATAGGAAGCCGAACACGCTGAGGCGGTAGCTGATGGTGACGACGATGAGCTTCTGATCTCCAGCGCCCACGAGATCTGAGCTGTCGAACTCGTTGCCCGTCCCAGAGACAAACCCACCGCCGTGGACCCACACCATCACAGGCAGCTTGGAGTCCTTCGTGGCACCAGCAGGCGCATACACGTTCAGGAAAAGACAGTCTTCGCTCATTTGGTACCGACTGAGCCGTGGATCTGGATACCCGTAGCACATATTGCCGGGCGCCGTCGCGTTCAGGTCTCTCGTCAATGGTTTGAGTGTCGTCTGCTTCCAACGGAGCGCACCGACAGGCGGCTCGGCGTACGGGATCCCCTGGAAGACTTGCACTTGGTGTCCGGCGCCATTGGTCTGGAAGGTTCCCGTGACCGTCGCGCCCGTTGGAAGCTTCACGCGCGGCGCGTTGAGCAGCGCAGCGGCGGCCGCGAAGAACCGGAATACCGGCACGAGCATGGAGGCCGTGAGTTAGAGCGAGTGGTTGGCAATGCAGGAGTGGCTGGCGCGTGGACGTGTACTTGGTGTGGGCAGTTGAAGAACGTGTGTGGCGGTGCACGAATGCATTGCAATGGCTCCGGAATCGAGGTCACAGCAGAACGATTTGCAAGCTCACTTGAGATTCCTTGAGGATCACTTATCATCAATTTCATTGGCTATAAAATGCTCCAAAATCATATGATTGGCTGATAGTTTAGCAGACCGCCTTTCTCAGCCTGAGATCCATCAAACGTGTGTTCTATTCGAGCTCTACTCTCATGAGGCGACTGTGGCCGCGACGCGTAGGTCCACACGGTGCCAGAACGCACACCGCTCTTCGTGCATGGGCATGTACGCGCCGTTGGTCTCTACGCCCAGCGTCGGCTGCAGCACGAGCTGCTGCCTGGTCGCCGCATTGAATGTGGGCCACACCTCCGTGGACTCGCTGTCGCTGCCCGCGGCCTGGTTCGGATTCCCGCTTCTCGCAAAGTTGGTCCAGAGCGTCTCAAAGTATCCAGCCGTCGTGTTTGTGGGCTCGTCGCGGGCTAGTACGTCGGTCCAGTTGAAGAGGAAGTTGAGATCTTTGGAGTGGACCGCCAGCGGAAACCCGTACTCTGTCGACGTGAAGTTGAAGCGGTAGCGGTAGGGTTGGTTGTGACGCGCTGGACAATGTGGACAACAACTCACTCGTACACACGAAAGCTACATCTGCATACATCTCAGCCAGGCGATGGTGCGGCGTGAGGAAGTTGTCTGGAGGGTACAACTTCGCGACCGTGGTAAACTCGTCGTCCGTCGGTGGGTAGTTGGCTCGCACGTAGCTTTCAAACTGTGAGGCTGTGGCCGAATCCGGCGAGAATCCCCATCCTTCGTCCGTGTTGGCGCCTGCGATCGTCGGGATCTTGCTGAATTTACCCGTGAGGATGCGACGAAGCGACGTGTCGAGGAGGAAGACGCCGTCCACTGACGGACTGAAGACAAGCGGCATGGACGCAAACGGTTTGTCCGCTGTCATGACAATCGACGCGTTAATCAAGTCACTTGCGCTAGTCGAACGAAGACACTTGAGAACACTGGAGCTGTTTGCACAGCCCACAGCAGCCGCTAGTTTTGCTGTCGTCTCTGCTCGCACTGCACGTGACGGCATGCTCATCGCTGGTAAGTACGAGCCGCTCTGGATGATGGCCTTCTGGAAGAGCTGTTGGTTCCCCTCACGTGAGATCAAGTGCGTTGCTAGTGACCACGCGCCAGCACTCTCTCCAAACGCAGTCACGTCATGGGGATCTCCGCCAAAGTACGAAATGTACTCCTTCACCCACTGGAACGCGATCTCTTGGTCTCTCAAGCCGAAATTTGCGCCGTTACCCTCGCTCAGAATCTCGTCGTTGGACAGGAAGCCGAACACACTGAGTCGGTAGTTGATGGTGACGACGATGAGCTTCTGGTCTCCAGCGCCCACGAGATCCGAGCCGTCGTAGCGGTTCGCGGCTCCAGCGAGGAAGCCGCCGCCGTGGACCCACACCATCACAGGCAGCTTTGAATCCTTCGTGGCACTGGCAGGCGCGTATACATTGAGGAAGAGACAGTCTTCGCTTTGAGGGAACTGGCCCGTGACATGGTCGAGCTTCGGGTCGCCGTAACAGATACTGCCGTAGGTGGTGGCGTTCAGATCACTTCTCAGCTTCTTGAGCTTGCTTGGCTTCCAGCGTAGCTCTCCGACAGGAGGCTCCGCGTACGGGATCCCCTGGAAGACTTGGACTTGGTTGCCGGCGCCATTGGCCTGGAAGGTTCCCGTGACCGTCGCGCCAGTCGGAAGCTTCACATGCGGCGCATTGAGGAGCGCAGCGGCGGCCGCGAAGAACCGAACGAAAGGCACGAGCATTGTGGTGGCGGTCTGTTTAAGAATGACCGCTTACAGTACTGGCAGTGAGCGCATCGTAGGGTCACACGCGGAGTGGTGGCAACTCCAGGTTCAAGCTCAGTGCTTCTGGATGGATGGGCATCTGCTCAACGTCGTCAACTCCATCATCCTGAGATGCGATGCGTGATCCCAATGAAACGCTACCATTGGCTGATAATCTGATTAAAGTCGATTCATTGGCTAAATTTGAGGAGATGTCCGCCTTTCTCAAATTTTCAGCTCGCAATTGCTCATTGGGAGACGGTGGTCGCAACGCGGAGATCCACTTCGTGCCAGAACGCACAGCGCTCTTCGTGTAGCGGCACGTACGCGCCGCTCTTCTCTACAGCCAGCGTCGGCTGCAGCACGAGCTGCTGCTTGGTCGCTGGAGTGAACGTGGGCCACGCACTGCACGTCGACTGCTTCGACTTGCTCGCGCTGCTGGAGGCTCCGTTCGGGTTGCCAGTTCTCGCAAAGTTGGTCCAGAAGGTCTCAAAGTACCCGGCCGTCGTGTTTGTTGCTTGGTCTTTCGGTAGGTTAGTTGTACGGTTAAAGACGTAATCGAGGTCCTTGGTGTGGATCACGAGAGGGTACCCAAAGTTGTTGTCAGTGTAGTTGAAGCGGTAGCGGTACGCTGGCTGCTGCGAGAGGCTCAGCACCGTCGACAGCATCTCACTAGGACACGCGAAGATCACATCAGCAAAGATCTCGGCTGTACGGTGGTGTGGGGATCTGAAGTTCGCGGCTGGATACAGCTCTGCGACCGTGGCGACTTCATCCTCTGTCAATGGGTAGTTACCTCGAACGTAGGCGTCGTACTGCGAGGCCTCGGTGGCTCCGAAGGTGAACACCCAGCCTTCGTCCGTGTTCGTGCCGATGATCGTCGGGATCTGGCTGACCTTGCCAGCGAGCAGGCGACGGATCGGGACATCGAGAAGGAACATGTTGTCTACAGTCACACTCCAGCGACTGAGAGGCAGCGACGCGTTGAAGACCGCACTGGCGTTGGTCGAGCGAAGGCAGGCAAGCACACTTGCACTGCCGCTACAGCCTACTGACGCAGCCAGTTTGGCTGTGATGTTGGCTTGGGCAGAACGCGAAGGCGTGTTGCGTGCGGGTAAATACGAGCCGCTTTGGAGGATGGCCTTGTGGAAGAGCTGCTGCTTTCCGTCACGCGATAGCATGTGTGTCGCGATGGACATGGCCCCAGCACTCTCTCCAAAGGCGGTCACGTCGTGAGGGTTGCCGCCAAAGTACGAGATGTACTCCTTCACCCACTGGAATGCAATTTCCTGGTCTCTCAAGCCAAAGTTCGCACCCTGATGTTGGCTGAGAATCTCGTCGTTGGAGAGGAAGCCGAACACGCTGAGGCGGTAGTTGAACGTGACGACGACGAGCTTCTGGTCGGCCACTCCGATGAGATCCGAGCCGTCGTACGGGTTGGCAGCGCCGGCGATGATGTTGCCGCCGTGGACCCAGACCATGACAGGTAGGTTCGAGTCCTCCGTGGCGCCTGCGGGTGCGTAGACGTTGAGGAAGAGACAATCCTCGCTTGGCGGATACTGACCAGAGACTGCATCGAGCTTCGGATCACCATAGCAGATACTGCCGTGGGTCGTGGCGTTGAGGTCGCTGGTCAGAGGCTTGAGCATCGTCTGCTTCCAACGAAGCTCACCGACAGGTGGCTCGGCGTAGGGGATCCCTTGGAAGACTTGGACCTGGTGGCCAGCACCATTGGTCTGGAACTTGCCAGAGACGGTCGCCCCCGTAGGCAGCTTGACTTGAGGGGCCTGTGTAACCGCAGCCGCCGCCGTGAGGAAGCGGAAGAGCTGAGCGAGCATAGAAGCGAGCCGAAGAGTGAATAGTGTCTGGAACGCGAACGAAATTGAGAAATGAAAGAATGAGCAGGGGCACTCGTGAGCACGGAGCTACCACAGTCGTGCTTGGAGTGACGCTGATCATCTTAAAACCCACGGAACTGTTGGAGCACTCGATTGGTGTCGCGGTGTTATCATTTGGAGCATCGCAGTATCCTACACCATGACAGGAATCCATCAAAGTGTGAAGTTGTCTGGCTTGTGCACACCATAAACGACGAAATCGTAAATCATAAACCGTTTTCAGCCCAAGCAGCCACTAAAACCCTTTAACAAGACGGAAACGCTGTGATCGATTGTCCCTCTCACTTTTGCAACGGACAGATTACGCCCCTTGTTCACTGTGAGCCACTGGCGGCGATGCGTAGATCCACAGTGTGCCAAAACGCGCAGCGCTCTTCGTGCATGGGCATGTACGCGCCGTTCGTCTCCACTCCCAGCGTCGGCTGCAGCACGAGCTGCTGCCTTGTCGCCGCATTAAATTGCGGCCACACACTTGTCGCTGCTTGCTGCGTGTAGCCGCTCGTGCTCGTGGCTCCGTTAGGAGTTCCGAATCTCGCAAAGTTGGTCCAGAACGTCTCAAAGTACCCAGCGGTTGTGTTGGTAGCTTGGTCGTGCGGCAGACTCGCCGTGCGATTGAAGACGAAGTCGAGGTCTTTCGCGTGGACCACAAGCGGATACCCGTAGATGGTATCCGTGAGGTTGAAGCGATAGCGGTACGCAGGCTGGAAGGCGCTGGACATCGTGGACAGTAACTCGCTCGTACACACAAACGTCGCGTCGGCGTACATCTCAGCCAAGCGGTGGCGTGGGGTGATGAAGTTGGCTGGTGGGTACAAGCCGGCGACTCGCTTGAGTTCGTCCTCAGTGAGAAGGTAGTTGGCTCGCACGTACGATTCAAACTGCGACTCTGACGCCCCGTCAGGCGAGAAGAACCAGCCTTCGTCCGCGTTCACGCCAATGATCGTCGGAACCTTGCTGAACTTGCCCGCGAGGAGGCGTCGAAGCGACGTGTCCAGAAGGAAGACACCGTCCACACTCGGACTGAAGACCAGCGGCATGTTTGCAAATGGTTTGTCCGCTGTCATCGCGATCGACGCGTTGATCAACGCACTGGCGCTAGCCGAGCGAAGACACTTGAGCACAGTCGCGGTGCTCGCACACCCGACCGCCGCTGCGAGTTTCGCCGTGGTATCCGCTTGCACACTAGCAGTCGGCATGATCATGGCTGGTAGAAACGACCCGCTTTGGAGAATGGCCTTCTGGAAGAGCTGTTGCTTGCCTTCGCGTGAGACCAAGTGCGTGGCCAGCGACCACGCGCCGGCACTCTCGCCGAAGGCTGTCACGTCGCGAGGATTCCCGCCAAAGTACGAGATGTACTCTTTGACCCACTGGAACGCGATCTCTTGGTCACGCAGGCCAAAGTTTGCCCCCTGATGCTGGCTCAGGATCTCGTCGTTGGACAGGAAGCCGAACACGCTGAGTCGGTAGTTGAAGGTCACGACGATGGCCTTCTGATCCGCCGCCCCGACGAGATCCGAGCCGTCGTAAGGGTTCGCGGCGCCGGCGATGAAGCCGCCGCCGTGGACCCACACCATCACAGGCAACTTCGAGTCTTTGGTGACGCCTGCGGGTGCGTAGACGTTGAGGAAGAGGCAGTCTTCACTCGGAGGGAGCTGGCCCGTGATAGGATCCAGCTTAGGGTCTCCGTAGCAGATACTGCCATGCGTGGTGGCGTTCAGGTCACTGATCAGTGGTTTGAGCGTCGTCTGCTTCCAACGGAGCTCACCGATCGGCGGCTCAGCGTACGGAATCCCTTGGAAGACCTGCACTTGTCGGCCAGCACCATTGGTCTGGAACTTGCCAGTGACGGTCGCGCCCGTCGGCAGCTTCGCTTGAGGTGCATTGAGAAGCGCAGCCCCGGCAGTGAAGAGCTCAACGACTGGCACGCGCATCGAGGTCGGTGGTTTTTGAACGATGGACTGGTTTGCGTGTTGTGCTTGGTGCCGCCAATTGAAGAATGAGGAAGCACCTGGCAAGTGCCATGGCCTGTCAGTTGCTGCGGGCAACGCCCAGCTTCAACTTGGTGGTGATTGGATACGTTGCAAATCACATAAGAAAGAAACGAATGTAGCACCGCGATGCGTGACCGTCGACTTCTTACGTGGCTGATGGGCCCGTCACAGTGCAAGGACACAGTTGGCAGGTGAAAAATTGTACGGCAGTCAATTTGATGGGGGGATAATATTAATCCCTGTCACTTTTCTAATGAATCACCTGTCACTACCCTATTTCTAGTGAATCGGTGTTACATCTGAGAATTCGCACTGGATTAAGTTAGCAATACTCAGGTGGGACACTTGGAGCGAGAGCTCAT
>JAADXB010000096.1:0-25968 GCA_023337495.1 Pythium diclinum | reverse complement strand
TCAAGAAGCTCTTCGACCGCGTGACTATGACCGTGTTCGACCAGGACAAGTCCATGTGGCTCACGGTGTTTGCAGACCTGGACAAGATCCGGCCGTTCGCAGAGCCCAAGGCCGACCGCGAGCCTCATGCTGCGACTTCGGCAGTCGCTTCACCAACCTCGGTCTCCGTCACCACGAATCAAGACGTTGACACGGGATCCGTTAGTGGCTCCGTCACGAATGCGGCTGCCTCTTCCGGAGTCGGCGCTGCGAGTGGATCCGTACCCAAGTCCAAGCCGCCGCTGCTCAAGAAGAAAATGCTGTCAGTGCCCAACGGCCTGGGCTCACCCACCAAGTCGAACCCATTCAGTATGCTGCCTGCAGCGGAGGCCATGGGTGGCTCCATGCGGCGTCTGCCTGATCTGCAGACTGTAGCGGTGCCGTCCAGTGTCCAATCCCAGCATGGCATCGTTAATCGAGGCCCTCGCTCACCACGAGCAGCAGAGCCAAGCATCTCCAGTCGAAGCGAGGGCTCAGCTAGCAGCTATCTAGTCGCGGAAACACCGGAGATTACCCCTCTCACGCGAAAGTCTACTGCAGCACCAGCGGCGCCAGTAGCAGTAGCGTCAAGCCCAACAACTTCAGTCGCCAAGTCTGGAAGCCCTGTCCGAACGATTCAGAAGAGCTCCATAGTGCGACGAGAGGCCAATGGTGCGGCTACCAACTCCAACAAGAGACGAGATGACAAGTCAGAGAGTGAAGACGACGTCGCTGGCCCTCATGCAGCCCCGACTCCTCAAGAGATCCCTCCACAGCAAGTGCGCTTCACGATGCCCAGTATCTATCTCAGCCCGGAGATCACTCCGTCAAACGGTGCAGAGGTCGCCGCTCGACGCCGCATCCGCGAGAGCATGAAGCTGGCTCAGAGACTGCGACGGATCACGTTCTAATTAGTAAGTTGGTTTCTCTTAAATTGTGCCCTGGCTCACCCTCTTTTCTTCAGTGCGCGGTCCTTGCGGTGGTGGTTGCCCACCTTGGACTTGTTCTTGTTGTCTCGCTGACGTTGGCGTTGGAGCTGCTGCTCTGTCATCGGGCCACTTGGCGTGCCTGCCTGTCCACTACCTCCGTCTCCTCTTCCGCCGCCACCACCACCGCCACGGCCTTGTGGAGCCGAGTCTGTTTGTTTCGCTGACGGTTTCCACTCGCCACGAGCAGGGCCTCTGGCGTACTGACTGGAGCTGGACGTCTCTTCCTTGGACTCATCTTCATCATCATCTTCGTCCACATCCTCCATGTCCACAGCACGCCGGTTCTGGTTGCGCATGCCCTCCCAGAACGCGTCTTCAGCCTCCAGCGCACGCAGCCGACGGTTCTGCAGGCGGATCGCGTCGAAGTCTTCGGCCTGGCCGCCGTCGTGGACGCTGAACGGCTCGTAGTCTTCGTACTCGTCGTTGTAGTCGTCGTCGTATTCATCCAGCACGAATCCATTGTCGCCATTGTTACCATTGCTTGGGGCCGCGTTGACCGCCTGACGAGCAGCTTCGAGAAAGTTCTCTTCCTCGGCGTACTCGTCGACGATCTGCTTGACTTTTTCCACGATGCTCGGGTCCTTGCGTGCGACCTGCGGATCGTAGTGCTTCTCCTGGGCTCGCTTGCCCTTCCAGATACGGGTCGGGTCGACCTTCTCGGACTTGGGTTGTGGAGGAGCAGCCTCCAGCGGCTCCTTGCCCAGCGCCTTGCGTTCTAAGGCTGCGTATCCGGCGTCACTTCGCTTCAAGCTCGTCGATACGCCAGACAATGCAGGCGGTGGGTTGCTCTCCAGCAGGTAGTTGATCACGGTCTCCAGTTCGTGCTGCGAGCTGAGAAGACACAGCGCCACGTAGCCATCGCCGAAATCTGGGAACAGATCGCGAACCTGCGAGATCAGTGAGTCCATGTCCACAGCTGGAGAAGCCGTGCCATGATCCGCTGAGGAAGCTGCTGCTGAGGTGGCCTCTTGGATATCTTGGGTCTGGCTAGGTACTGAAGGGGATGAAACGTTCTGCTTCTTCTCCTCCTGAGGCGTCTCGTCCACGACTCGTCTGCGAGGAAGCCCTTCCAGCACGACTTCCAAGTACGAGACGCTGTCGCGATCCAAGTCAACCTGCCCAAAGTACTCCAACAGCTTTGCCTGAAGATACACACACTCAAACATCAGTCTCGTGTCCATGTTCAGTGTGTGATGAAGTCATCAACGTACCTCTTTGCCGCAGAGATGCCAGAGATCACTGACGAACGAGCCGTGGTCTGTGGTGTCCGCCTCGCTCGAGTGACTCAGATCGTGGATGATCGTCAGCACGCTTTCGCCCGTTCCTCCGGCTTGTCGCTCTTGATCCATCGCGTGTTGAATCACAGTGTCCAGGATCTGCAGCAGCAGACGACGGCTCTCTGGGATGAGCAGAGCCGCTCGCTTCTGAGCCTTGTCGTCCAGCTTCGATAGATTCCGCTGCAGATTCGGCAGGTCGGCTTCATAACACACAGCAAGCGCACGCAGCAGCGAATCGGAGGCCAGTGTCTCGCTTTCATTCGAGCCAAAGAGCAGCTCCAGCGCCGAAGAGCTCATCACCAGCGTGTGAATCTACACACACACACACGATACGGATCAGACATTGAAACAGCAATACACAAGCGTACAATACAAAACGCACCGACAGCGACGCCTCGTAGATGCTTTGGATGAGGTCCACGATTTGCGGCCGCTTGTTCAGCGCTGCGGCGATGTGGATACGTTCGAAATGCTGTCGTTTCAATCAAATAAACGCAATTAGCAACCCTTCCACCGTGGATATTTGGCCAATACAAACGCCAATGGCTCTTACCGATGCGTAGACGCCACGTAGCTGCGTGAGATCCGTCTGCGTGGCCTCCACGTTGCGCAGCGCCGCGTCCACGAGCGACTTCACGCGCTGTGGGTTGCGAAGTCCGAAGAGCTGGCAGAAAGGCAGCAGCCGCGCGACGTGAAGCAATGAGCTTCTCATAGCGTTCACCACCGCAAGCTTCAGTGGCGCGGCGTCCTCTTGAAGCACGCGCAGCAGCCGCATGTACAGCGCGAACGCCACGCGACCGTCGTCGTGAAGCGTTTGGATCTCTTCGTCGGGCAGCGCAGTGAGCTCCAGGCGCTTGGCCTGAGCAGCGCAGGCCTTGGAAAGGAACGCGTCCAGCGCCGTCAGTATGGATGCATCATCGGCGATTGTTTGCAGCCAGTCAGTGCCGTCCAGAGAGCCACAGAGCGACGCTAGAGATGCCATCTTCCTGTCGTCCGGCGCGCGGATGCAGGATGTCGAATGGCCTCTGCATTGTTGCTGAGGTGGACTCAGATGTAGTGTAGTCATCCGCATAAGTACGACCCGATCATTCGCGCAACATGCTTTGCGGAGGTGGATTTTTGCGAGTGAAGGTCCAAGATGGCAAGAAAGGGCTAGCCTTGAGGCTAAGCTAATCGCATTCTTGGCTCAGGACACGAAGCAATTGACATTGTGAGCATCAACTCGCATGGGATTCGATTGGATTTGGTCACATCTACTGGTGATACAGCGCGGAATATACACTACGATACACAGAAACACATCATCTCGCACGAGAAGCAGCAGCAGCAGCAAGCCCTCGAGACCTTCAGGCGACGACGAGGCAGAGAACGTCCAGCGATACGTGCAAGCGTAGCAATCGCGACACAGCAACTGCTCCAGCATCGCGTCGCGTCGGTGGTCAAGGAAAGAGAGGCACGTCCGGTCCATCGATCCCCAAAAAGAGACGAGAACGCAGGACAGCACTCACTCGCCATAAAGTGACACACACCCGACTTGACACGGAAAAGATCAGTCGCATCGCGCAGTCGCAGTCGTCTCGCGTCACGCCGTAAATCCATCCTTCTCATCACACGCCTCCAGTCCGTCGCACCCGCCAGCCACTCGCACTCGTATGCGACCTTCTTCGTTGGCGCAGTTGCCTCGTGCTCAGCGCGTCAGCAGCGCGAGCTGGTCGCCTAGGCTGCGGCTGCTGTGTTGGCCGCCGCTGCACCACCACCTCGTCTCGCTACTCGCTTCGGAGCCTTCAGAGCCTTCGTCTTCTTGGCTGCAGCAGCGGCTGCAGCTGCGGCTTCACGCTTTTTGCGAGCTCGAGCTTCTTCAGCAGCCTTCTTCAGCTTGGCGCGACGCGCCAGTGATTCTTGGCGAGTTGCCAGGTACGCGCTGCTGCTGCTGCCTCCTTCCGTGCGGAACTCCATATAGCGAGCCTTGACGATACGGCGACCACCGCGACGAACGAAGTTGGCGTTGGGTTCCGCGTCGTCATCCTCATCGGCGTTCGCAGCCTGGTCGTCGTCGGCAGCATGCGCACCAAGAACCTGAGCTGCGCCTTCACCATCACCTTCGTCATCGCCTTCCCCACCGGCATACTCGTGAAGCTCGTCGTCGTGGTTGCCACCGATATCGCCGTCGTCGTGGCCGTCACCACCGATGAGGACAGGGACGGCTTCATCGCCCGCGGCATCCATCTGCTCTGCCATAGCCACCAGACCAAGCACCACCACCTCTTCGACTTCTTCTGGGATGTCGACCGCAGCGCCGGCTTCATTCTCGTAGTCCTCGTCGTCTTCATCTTCCGCCTCGATGACGCCTTCATCTTCATCTTGATTGGCAGCTTCGACTTCAGCTTCTGGAAGCAAGCCTTCCACATCGCCGTCAAAAAGAGCGACAGGATCATCCTCAAATGGGGCTGGAATGGGAGCTGGAACAGGAGCGAGATCTTGCATCTCCACCATGTCGTCGAGACCTGGAGCTTCAGCTACGACGCCAACGACGCCAACAACGTCACCATCAGCGTCCTGTTCAGCGCCAATGTCGATGTCAGCGTCCTTGTTGCCGAAGCTCGACTCGGTTTCCGTGTCACTGGCCTCCGTCATATCGTCGTCATAGTCTTCGTCCTTCTTCTTCTCTTCGTCGCCCTTCTCCACCCCCTCCTCGTCCACCACCGCCTCTTCGTCCTCCACGTCTTCGTCCTCCTCTTCCTGCATCTTTTCCTTGTTGTCGTCATCCTTCTCCTCTTCTTCGTCTTCTTCCACGGCCTTATCCGAGACGCCGTCTTCATCAGCCTCAGCGGCAGCACCTGCATCCGTATTCGCACTCGCACGCGCGTCGTTTCCAGCTGCGAAGCCGCCACCAAACTCTCCGAAGCGAGTCGCGCGACGACCCACGCGCTGCGCCACCTGCACAGGCACGCGCACATCCGCTGGGCCCTGCTGGCGCTCGAACACCATCGCCAGGTCGCGCACCGCCACCAGCGCGTTGGTCTCCACGCCCGTCGCTGGCTGCTGCGCCGCTCTCCGCGCCTCCAGCAATGCCGCGTACGCGCGCACCATCTCACGCACGCTCATCTTCTTGCTCTTGCCGTTATTGCCGCCGGCCGCACCACTGTTGTTGTAGGTGTTGTTGGTCATAGCTTCCATGCTTCTTCGCTTCCTTCTCTTCTTCTTCTCTGTCTCTCTCTCTCTCCGTTTTCTTCCTCTCACTGGTTGTGTTGGTTCTTGACTGGATGGGACTCCGTCGTCTCTGGCTCTGGGTTCATCCATCCGCATGATGGCGCTTGACTCGAGAGTGTCGCCACCGTCACGCTCACAAAATGGCGCGGCCAGGCCCACCACGCGCACCGCTGCGTAGCTGGAGGACGAAGGACGCTCTTCCTGGATAGGAAGCTACCGCCAATGTCCGCACAAGCTGTCGTGCGCGCTGTGTCGCGTGAGAGGGGGCGGCGGCTTCCGCCATGTTTCCTGGTGCTGCTTGCTTTCCGACGGATTTGGCTTTTCGAGGAATCCGGCGTATTATATTATGGGGGTTTTGTCGAAGAGTCGGTCTAGAAATCATACCAAGAGATCTCAAAAGTCACGTGATTGGACAGGTGATACGATTATAGAGGGTCGACGAGCTAGACTATTCGCACTCGCAGATTAGCTTGGCTTAGTTTATGGGAAGAGTTCATCGAGGATCTTGATGGTGTCCTCTGGGCAGGTGACGGCGTGGCCGATGGTGCGCTCGTGCGTGAAGATCTCGTAGTCGTTGCCGCCCGGGTTGGTCTTGTCGCCGAAGAAGTGGATCTCGTCGTACTCCTTTGGGTCCAGGTAGCGCAGGCTGAAGGTCTTGTCCCAGCCATTTGGGAACACATCGAAAGAGATCTGGCCGCCGATCGAGTACGTGAGGTTGTAGTCGGCGAACTCCTTCTTGAGCACCTCAACGAGCGTCTTGCGGATGTTGTGGATGTGGTCGTAGCGCTCGAACTCATCGCGCTCCTCCTGCGAGCAGTTACGGCCGATAGGCGACACGTTGATCATGCCCATGCGGAACTCCACGAACGTGCCACTAATTAGCATGCCATGAATCGTCAGTTCATGACCATTGAAACATACGCAAAGCCAATGGTAAGAATACGCACCGCTTGACTGGGATGTCGAGGTCAGCGATGTACTTGAGCACGAAGTTGATCAGGCGGTTGATCTGCTCGTTCGTGTACTGGGTGCGCAGGCTCTACAAAACGTCGTGTGATTAGTCCGAGTAGTCGCTCAGCAGCCTTGCAGTGCCAGTTGAAACTCACCGTCTCGCCGATCTTGACGCCGTTGCGGAAGGCCACGAGGCCGTTCTCCGAGAAGCTGTAGTCGAACTCGTTCACGACTGCAAGATTCAACACGCCCACCATCAGAGATCGCGTTGGTTTAACATGTGCTTCAGTTTCCTTTCGTACCGTTCTCGCCGAGCTGCTCCTTCTGCTTGACGAGGTCCGAGCCGCCGACAACGCCGATGGTGATGTCGCCACGAAGCTTCTTGATGCGCGCGAGCATCTCCGCCGACGCGGTCTGTTCATCGTCATGATCATGTCAGTCCTCCTAATCGAGCAGATCTTTTTGGGAAAGTACAGCGGCAAAGCGTCCGTTACCTTGCGCGCTGGCGTGAGCGTGCCGTCGACGTCGAAGAGCGCGATGATGCGAGGGTTCTTGGCCACCATGGTGTTGCGGGTCGTAGAGAGCGAGTGGAGCAAGCGGCGGATGATTGCAATGTGCGTGCGAGTGCGAGCGGCGTGCGGTCGGCCGTCGCGGTCAGCACCCAAAGTCGCACGCCGCTTTGGACCCGCTGGCCAGAGGGAGGGGCTTCTATTCAGATCACACCACGGTGGACACGTCACGCCAGATCAGCTCCCGGGGGCTATTATTCGGGTAGGCTACACAATTGTGTTTCCGTACCGCAACAGACAGATTAAGCTGTAGATTCGAAGAGCTCTTTTCCGGCGGCTCCTTCCTGCGACACTGGGACAGGCGACATCAGCTCGTGTGGTTGAGTGGTGTGGACGCCGCTTCAACATGCGCCAGTTCCACCGTCGGCTTGTCTGTGCTGACGCCATCATCGCCTGCGCCGCCACGCGCGTCGACGTCACTTCGTTTCGTTAGCGGATCCCCTCGTCATCTTCTTCCTCCTCTTCCTCCCCCTTCCTTCCTCACTTCATTCGTCCACAGCGCACGCCGCCGGCTTCGCCTTCGTCTCCTCTTCCTCGATCATCATGCGGCCGTCGTTCAGTCCGCGCCGCGTCAAGATCGACGACGCCACGGGCAGCGTGCGCGTGGACGAGGGCGTGCTGCTGCGCTCGTCCTCGACGCTCACGATGCTGCCGCCCGCCAAGATGCGGCCGTCGCGCCGCGTCGTCATCGAGGGCGCGCTGCAGGCCGTGCTCACGGGCATCATCATCGCCGTCGTGCTCACGCCCGTGATGATCGGCTTCGCCACCATGATCTACGGCCACCCCGAGTTCGAGAGCGTCATGCCCATGCTCACCAAGCTCGTGTTCGTGTCCAGCGTCGCGCACCAGATCGCCATCTCCGTGCTCTCGCCCATGAGCTTCGCCATCGCGCAGACGCAGGACGCCGGACTCATCTTCCTCTCGTCCATGGCTGTGAGTATCATGTCGGAGCTCAGCGCCGCGGGCGTGCCCATGGCCGAGCGCGTGGCCACCGTCGTCGTGCATCTGTCCATCAGCGCGTCGCTCGTCGGCCTGGGGCTCATTCTATTGGGAAAGCTCAAACTCGCGTCGTTTGTGCAGTACCTGCCCACGCCCGTGATCGGCGGCTACCTGGCGTACATCGGTTTCTTCATGATCAAGGGCGGACTCACGCTCATGACGGGCTTCACGCTCACGGGCTTCAGCTCCTGGGTCGAATTGCTCTCGAACACACATTACTTGGCGCTGCTGGCGCCTGGCGCCGTGTGCGGCGTGCTGCTCATGCTGATCTCGGCGCGCTACCAGCACTTCGCCGTGTTCCCGTGCTGCCTGGTCGCCATGCCGCTGCTCTTCTTCTTCGTGCTCTTCCTCTCGGGCACGAGCATGGCCGACGCGCGTGCGTACGGCTACTTCTCGCAGGAGACCACTGCGTTTTCACTCGTCGAGGTCTACGGGCTCTTCGATTTCTCGAATATCCACTGGGAGGTTATGTTCCCGCAGCAACTGCCCACAATGCTGAGCATGTTCCTGGTTATCGCGTTCGCGTCATCGCTGGATATCGCGTCGATTTGCATGGGCACGGGCGCGGCGATGGACTACAACGAGCAGCTCCAGACTGTCGGCACCTCGAATCTGATCAGCGGGCTCATCGGCGGCTACACGGGCTCGTACATCTTCAGCCAGACAGTCTTCGCGTTCCGATTCCACCCGGCAAAGGCGGAGGAGCAGTACCCTGGCTTCTCGCGACTCGTAGGCTTCACGCTGGCGGCCTGTGAGCTGGGCATCGCGCTCATCCCGTTCTCGCTCACGACGGTGGTTCCCAAGTTCCTCTTCGGTTCCGTCATGATCTTTATCGGCGTGGAGCTGCTCAAGACCTGGCTCATCGGCGTCCACTCCAAGCTACTGATGCCCGAGTACGCGACTGTGATCGGCACCTTCCTGTTCCTGAACGCGTTTGGCGTGCAGGCTGGTCTCGCCGCGGGTATTGGCCTCGCAGCGCTGATCTTTTTGATCGAGTACTCGCGCGCGCAGTCGATCCGCATCGTCCACAAGACCAGCAACGTGATCCGCAACGCCGAGCAGCACCAGCTTCTGTACGCGCAGGAGAAGGGGCTCATGAAGGGCCAGCCCATCGTGACGGTCGAGCTGCAGGGCCACATCTTCTTCGGCTCTGCGACGCGTATCCAGAAGCGGGTGAGGAAAGCGGTGTACGTGCGGCAGTCGGAGCAAGCTCCGGCGTCTTCGTCCAGACCGACGCAGAAGGAAAGCGAGCACCTGCCTTTGCTCCTGGACATCACCAACGCCTCCAACGGCTCGTACCTGTTTGAGAAAGACCGAACGCTCGTGAATCTCAAGGGCGTGCCGTGCACGGACCACCAACGTGGACGCACGCGGTTCGTGATCTTCGACTTCTCACAGGTCACAGGCATGGACGCGACGGCCGCACGCTCGTGCTTCTTGGCTCTGAAGATGCTGTTCCACCAGCACAAGATCCGCGTCGTGTACTGCGGCATGCAGCGCAACGTCGAGTTCTTGCTGCGAGCCAACGACGTGCTGGACGACAAGTCCCCCGGAAGCTCTCGTTGCCACGTGACCAACGATCTGGACCTCGCGCTTGACTGGTGTGAGCAGCAGCTCATCCTCACGGCCGCCAGAAAGAAGTCGTACGAGTCGGGACGCTCCATCCAGGCGTTTATGCCGTCTCTCGGCGCACAGGCGCCTGAACTGAGCATCGTCCAAGTGCTTTCCGCCTATGTGACACAGGACAAGCGTCGTCGAACACCGGACCTTGACCGTACGTTGGAAGAAGACGTCGCCTCGCGGTTCTCGATCCAGCACTGGAAGCCTCAGGAGCGTCTCTTCTCGAGCCACGATGCCGCGGACGTGTGGTACGTGCTACTGCGCGGCCAGGTCACGCTCTTCACGGTCGTCAACAAGGCTGCCGATGGCACCAAGATGAACCAGTCGACCATCAGTGACAGCTTGACGCCTCGCCACTTTCGTCGCCCGGCCTCACGCGAACGCGACCGTCTACTCATCAGCAGCACGAGCGCAATGGAGAAGAGCCGCGCCGCTGAGCCGTTCGCCGAAGAGGAGGAGGACCGAGAGCTCGTGGGCCGCGTTCGTGCGGGCTGTATCTTTGGCGATATGGACTACATGCTCTGCCAGCCACGAAGCTTCGATGCCGTTTGCTCAGAAGAAGGCACCGTGACGGCCAAGATCACGCGCCAGGATATGGAGTCGCTGGTTGCTGCTCATCCCACGGGCGCCTACATTTTGCAGGAGATCGTGCTGCGTGCGTCATATATGACGCTGGCAGAGAAGCTCCACCACATTGTCGTCTAGGCGAAAAGTCACCTGCGATTGTGGCGACGACGCTGCATGATTTGCAGAATCTACAGACAAACCAAATTAATAAAATGCCCAACATACAATTCCTCTATGGCATGTGTACGTACCCCGTCGGCTCCGACGACGCCACCTTCGTCGAATTGGTTTTCATTCGGCGTGAGACTCAGCAGATCGGCCTTGAGCACACTGCGCACGTGGTCTTCTACTTGCTTTAGTGGCGTGTTGACGGACAGGGAGCCCGTCGCCGGTAGCTGATTCAGCAGAAACGGCTTCAGTGGATTCGGCGGACGGTTCTTTGCGTGGGCAGCGTTGGTCTGGCTGGCTGTCGGTCGCGTCAGTGAGGCTAAGCTCGAGGTTTCCTTGGCTGAGCCGCTGTTGGTCAGCGTCGCTGACGCTGACACGGGCCGAGCTCGCACGGAGACCCGTTTCGCTTGCTTGGCTTCGATGGGCTGAGGCTGCCCATAGACTGTGAACGGGTCGGTCTTGTCCCAACGTGACAAGTCCAGGCCTTCGGTTTTCTCTTCACCAGGACTCTCCATCGCGTCGAGTTGAGCCCGCATCGTCCGACATCGTTCAGTGAGCTCAGCCAGTAGCACCTCTTGTTCTCGATTGTGGAGTTCCATCGTCGCCACACGCACGGCCTGCGCATCGGCGTACTTCTGTAGCTGCTCGTACGACTTGTGCTGTGCCTTGAGCATGTCTTGAAGCCGAGAGATCTCACCGCGGAGCCACTCCAGGTCCGTGCTCGCCCAGTCGCTGAAACCCAAGTCTTGATACGCCTCCGACACGAGCTGCAGGATCTGTGGCAACGTGACGCCTTTCTCGGATGCCTTTGCCGCTGCAGCTCGTTTCGTATCGTTGACCTTCGGCGGTTGATTCCGTTTCGATACGGAGGATGAGGAATCCTTAGCCGTCTCATCTTCCGCTCGCTTGGTCCACAGCATCTCGATCCGTGCAAGGACACGCTTGCGCTCGTGGCTGATGCGCAGGTTCAGCATGTCGCCGTATTTTTGCTCGAACTCGTACCGTAGCTGAGTCTCCATAGCGGCTCGTTCGTGCAGCTCATCATCCCCCGCTACTGCATTGTGGCTACTGCTGAGACTAGAGACGAAGGTGTCGACGAGTCGCAAGTGGTCGGCTTCTATGGACCCACCATTCGTAGTCCGCCAGTGTACCCATTGCTCTGCAAATTGCTCGGCATTCACCACTCCGCCGCTGCGTCTCTTTGCCTTCAGCTGCGTTTGCAGCGACTCGACCTGTTCCTGAGCGACTTGTGCTAGCCGCTTTGCGTCGTCCAGTGCGTGCTCGTGGCTGCCGCTGTAGAAATGCAGGTCCGCGTACAGCTCCTTCCAGTGGCTTCTCTCCTGCAGCAGCACCTCCATCTCTTTTCGACTCGACAGCATCGCGCCGTGGGATTCACTGAGGAGCTGCTTGGCCTTGGCCAGCTCATCATTAGCCTTGCCGGCTGCGCTTTCTGCTTGTCGCTGCTTTTTCAGCGTGCTTTCTCGGTCGCTGCTGCTCTCGTCGACTTGCTTTCTCAGTGAGTCCATCGTGTTGTTCGCAGACAACAGCGCTTGCTTGAGAGACTGGATCTGCGCGTCACTCGCGGCTGCTGCAGCCATGGCAGCGGCCGCAGCAGCAGCGGCAGCACTGCCCGGGCGTCCAACGTGGCCGATCTTCTGGCTTCCAATCATATCTTTGGGCTTGGGCAGCATCTTCTTCAACCGCTCTATCTCCTGGCTTCGGCTCTTGATCGTGTCCATGAGCTCAACGTTGGCATTCTCCATGGCCGTGAAGGCGACCTTGAGCTCGCGTAGCATCGCGTGTAGCGTGGCTTCTTTCGCTGCGTGCTCAAGCGTGAGCTGGTGCACGAGCCGCTCGTACATGGCCTTGGCTTGGTGGGTCTCTTCCTTCCGCAGACACTTTTCCAAGTGCGTGAACCGCTCGATCTCTTTCTTGAGCGACGTCCGTGTGCGACGCAACTTGTCTTCGTACATGCGCGTGTGGCGCTCCATCTCCTGCTTGGCCAGCAAGTCTTTGGTCTTGAGCGTGTCTTCCAGACTCGTCGCCAGCGACTGCGTGCTCTGCTGGATACGGGTCGCCATTTCCTCCATGGCCGCCACCACAGTATCGTTGATGCGGTCGTGGAACACACCAACCTGCTTCCGCCACGCGTAGTCACCGCGAATGTAGTGGGAGGCGTCGTCAAAGTCTCGCTGGAGCTGGATCACTTGGTCGCGAAGCGCCGTCGCCTCGTGCTGGACACTGGTCGTCATGCCCTCGCGCCACGATGAAAACGCCGAGTCGTCCAAGTTGAAATTCGCGGCAGACAGCACGGCGCCGGTCGTAGTGTTCACCACTGGAGCGTAGGCCGTCGGGGCATTGCTGCTATCCGCGAGAGGAGGAGGCAACGCGCTCGTCTCCGTATCGTCTGTCGATGGTGTGATAGAGAACGAGTCGCCACCGCCAACCGGCGTCTCGGTCTCCAAGGGCTGCATCGTCATAACGACTTGGAGTGGCATCCTCGCTGAACGAATGTAGGCACGACAGTGGTAGTGTGGTGATGGCGTGTGCTGTGTGGTGACGAGGGTGACCTGGCCAAAACTCCATTAATAGCTCCATCGAACACCATCGTCAGATTAAGCTCAAATATACAAAAACGAACATCATCACCTCCAGTTTATTCTTCGTCCAGGAGCTTGTCACTGTCCAGCAGCTTGGCCATGGGGTCGTCTCCGCGATTCTTCGTGAGCTTGTACGCCTCCATCTCCTCCGCGTTCACCTCGTAGCTACTGGCCGAGTTGTACTTGCGCTTGCGGTCGTCCGCTTCATCATCCGCCTTGCGCTTCTCCTTCTCAGCCTTCTTGAGCGCCTTCTTGAGACGTTTGGCATCCAGCTCTGGGGCAATGTTCTCGCCGTACATTTCACTGCGCTTTCGAATCCCAGAGCCTTGGTCGGTCGATGTCTTGGCCGCTGACTCGGCCGTAGGGTGCAGCATCGGTCTCTCGGTGTTGATGATCTTCGCAGCCTCGAGGGCCTTCTTGCCTTCTTCGCCCGTACAGTACGAGTTGCGGACCTTGGAGTGACAACACTTGTACCCCCACGCCATCTCGGACCGGTCAAACCACGAGCCCCACACGGCCGTGTGGTTGTTCTCGAACACGTCTTCCACGTACTTGGATCGCGCCTTGGCTCGCTCTTGGCCCTTGAGTACACGGCCGTCTCTTGAATACTCCACGTAGTTCTCACTCTGCGCCAGCAGAAGCTCCTTCGCTGGAGCCTTCAGGTGCTCCTGGCTGCCATACTTGTCCGCGATCTTCCGCGACTTCTCACGCTCCAGCGCCGCCTTGCGCTCTTCAAACTGCTTGCGCAGGTACTCGGCCTGCGACGGCGTGGCCTGCGGGTGGATCTCCGCGCCCTGCGCGTACGCCTCCCACGCAAACAACTGCGTCGTCGCGAGCTTCTGCGCGTCGCCACTGTACCGCACGACGTTGTCGCCTGCGAACGTCGTGTCCTCCGGATTGAGCTCTGGGTTCGGGTTGTCTCGCATCGAGCGCGTCTTCGGGTCGTAGTACGCCGAGTTCGGGTTCAAATTCCGCAGATACTTGGCCGTATCCTCTCGGATTCGCAGGTTTCGCACCGTGGTTTTCATCTGCGCGCCGCCCACGCCGCCCTGTCGCGCCACACGCTCCACGAACATCGGTCCTTCGTCTCGATCACGGAACTCCTCGTCCTCCGACTGCATATCCGAGTCGTAGTCCGAGTCCGAGTCGGAATCTGAATCCGAATCGGAGCCATTGGCCTTCTCAGTCTTGTCGCCCTTGCTCTTCTTGTTCTTGCTCTTCTCGGACGCGCGCTGGAGCTTCTTGTTGACTTCGTCCATGCGCTTCTGCTTGCGTGCCTCCTCGATCTTCTCGTATCTCTCCACCGTGCGGTCGTGTTCCTTCGGGTCGTATCCGAGCCACTGGTCGCGCTTGGCGTCAAACGCCAGGCGTCCAAACTTCTGCGAGCGCACGTCCACGAGCACTTCGTCCTGCTTGATGTCGCGGTTGGTCTTCCACGCACCTACTTTGCGTGGTCTCTCCACGCACTCGGTGGTCTTGTGGCTCATGGCGCCGCAGTTCTTACACGCTCCTTTCTTCCACTTGCGCGGCTTGCGCTCTTCGCTCACGAGCTCTTTCTTGCCACGCACGTACAGCTCGTCGGCCTCGTGGATCGACAGCACCTGCGGCTGGTTCTGCAGCGTCTGGTGGTTCAGCGACGGCCCGGAGTCGCCCAAGTACCATGGCCGCTTGCTGATGTACTCGGGGTTGTGCGGGTTAATGAGGTTGCCGTCGGCGTCCTGCTCGGGCGGCAGCGTGCCGTTCTTGCGCGCCTCTTCGATCTCGCGCTTCTTCTTGAACTCACTAGTCGACAGACGCTCCGCCATGGTGTCCCGTAGCCTCTGGATCACACACGCAGCAAGGCAAAAGACCCCTTCGCTCCTAGGCGTGGAGCTGCTCGCTTTTAGGTGTTGGCAACCACCTTCCAGCGAACATGCACGGGTTTGGGTCTGGGTTCAAACCCATTTTATGTCGTAAATGGGTCAAACCCAGGAATACCCAACCCGTATAAGACTGTCTTTGGGTTGACCCGACCCGTTTTTGGGAAAGGGGGCTGAACCTGAGGGTCGGTCGCCTGTCCTGGGAGTGAGACTCGTCACTCGGGTAAATGGCTCGGGACGCGCAATAGAGTGGTTCCGTGAGTCTGTAGTTGCGGATGGTGATCGCGGAGAAGGCCCACGCCGAGTGCGTGCGGCTGCTGGAGCTGCTGACCAACAAGCGCGTGCAGGAGAGCTGGTCCTGGGTGTTCATGACGCCCGTCACGGGCATCGCCAACTACGCCGACATCATCAAGAAGCCCATGGACCTGGGCACGGTCAAGAAGAACTTGGGCTCCAAGCCGTCGCGCTGCCGGTTCAAGAGCCACGAGAAGTTTGCCAAGGACGTGCGTCTGGTGTTCCAGAACGCGCTCATCTACAACAAGGACGACGAGCAGGTCAAGGGCTCGGTGTACGACGCGGCGCAGCACTTGCTGCGGGTGTTTGAGACGGCGTACACCAAGGCCAAGGAGACCGGTGTGTTCGGAGACGAGGAGGACGCGGGCGAGAACCACAGCAGCACGAACGAGGAGCAGGAGGCGGGTAGTGGCAGTGGCGGAGGAGCAGGAGGAGGAGGAGGAGGGGACGCGGAGAAGGAGAAGGAGCCGCGACGGAGCAGCAGCCACAGCCACAGTCACAGTCATAGCCACAGTCACAGCCACGGCGATGCAGAGGGCGGCGCGTCGTCGTCGAGCTCCAAGCACAAGAAAGAGAAGAAGGAAAAGAAGGAGAAGAAGTCGAAAAAGTCCAAGAAGAAGAGCAAGGACAAGGATAAGGAAGGCCATGATAAGGACAAGGAGCGCAGTAAGGACAAGGACAAAGACAAGGAGAAGAAGAAGAGCAGCAGCAGCAGCAGTGCGTCAGCATCAACGTCAGCGGACAAGAGCCACAGCTCCAGTAGTCGCAGCAGCAGCAGTCGCGATGCAACGGTCGCTGCTGGCTCGTCGACGACGGTGCCGCCTGTAGCTGCTGCTGTAGAAGTCGCCAAGACGGAGAAGCCCAAGCCAAGTGCCTCGACTGCGGTTGTCGTGCCTACTGCTTCTGCTGCAGCACCTACGGCTGCTGTTGTTGCTGCGCCTGCGTCGTCAGCGTCCGCCAGCGGCTCCAAGATGTCGGACGAGACGATGGCGGCGTGTCTGAGCGTGCTCATGAAGCTGATCAAGTACAAGGAAGCCAACGTGTCCCCAGCGGCGCCGTTCTTGCAGCCAGTCGACCTCACGCACTTCCCAGACTACAAGGTCAAAGTGCCCAACCGCATGCACTTGTACGGCGTCCAGAAGAAGCTCCGCAGCGGCGGCTACGCGAGCATCGACGCGTTCGCGCACGACGTGCGGCTCATCTTCTCCAACTGCCTGGTGTACAACAGCGACGTCGTGCTCAGCAAGGTGATCCGCAGCCACGCCGTGACGCTCATGAAGTTGTTCGAGACGCAGTTTGCCAAGATCGGCGGCTCGTGGCCGGGCATCGCTGACCGATGGAAGTGCCACCAGATCATCCACGAGATCCTAGCGAACCGCACGGACGGCAACGAGACAGCGCAGTGGTTTAAGTACCCGATCGAGACCTACTTCGACTCGGCCGAGCAGGTGCCGTACGGCTACTTCAAGAAGATCAAGCACCCGATGGACCTGGGCTCTGTGTCGGCCAAGCTCCACTTGGGCGTCTACAAGCAGGTCCCGGAACTCCTGCAAGATCTGAAGCTGATCTTCGACAACTGTCTGCGGTACTGGACGGGTGACCCGCACGGCGAGTCGTACTGTGAGTCTGCGAAGAAGTTGATTGACGTGGTGAAGACCCAGTCGAGCGCCGTGTTCAGCTCCAACGTCGTGGACAAGGCCATATCCAAGGAGAAGTCGTCGTCCAAGTCGTCGTCTTCATCTGCGTCCTCTGCACCAGTGGCTGCTGGTCCGTCAGTGACAGTGGCCGCATCATCGTCCTCCTCTTCCTCAAGAGAGAGGAAGAGCTCGAGTGCGTCCACCACCGCCGCACCTTCCAGTTCTGCAGCGGCCAGTTCCTCGTCGTCTGCGGTGGAAGGTGAGAAATCAAGAAAGCGGTCGGCCAAGCACATCACGTCGAATTTCCCAGAGAAGGAGGTTTGTATGGACATCCTCAAGTCGCTTCGTCTCCACAAGATGAAAGGATACCGTGGCATGGAGATCCCGACGGCTGGTCCGTTCCTGCATGCGGTGGACGTGGCCAAGTACCCGGACTACCTGAAGATCGTCTCGGAGCCCATGGATTTTGCCAAGATCGAGCGCAAGCTCAAGGGCGACCGCTACAGCGACGTGAACGAGTTCAGCGCCGACGTGCATTTGATCTTCTCCAACTGCCACAAGTACAACAGCGATCCAGTCGAAGGCGCCGACATTCGAGCCATGGCCAGCAATCTGCGGGACTACTTTGTGGACCTGTATAATGGAAAATTCGGCACGGGGGAGGTCAAGACCGACCACGCAAACGCGCCGCTGGTGTCGCTTCCGTCTGCAAAGCTCGAGGCGGCCGTGTCACGAGCAGAGACCACGTCGTCGTCGGCGGCGAAGAAGCTGCTGTCGCCAAAGGCTGTGAAAAAGGTGCCGTCGTCGTCTCCGCCAGCTCAGCCACTGGCGGCGCCTGCCGTCGCGCCTCCTGTTGCCAAATTGCCGTCTACAAGCGTCGCGAAGAGCTCCGAATCGTCTGTAAAAGTGTCCAGTAGCTCGACGTCTGCACAGCCATCAGTCAAAACGGAAAATACGACCGGAGTATCAACGACAGCGTCCAGCGGTTCGTCATCTACGACTCCAGCGAAGCCGTCCACATCCAGTATGACTCCTCAAGAACTCGAGGAGTACAAGAAGCTCAAGAAGGAGAAGAAAGAAAAGAAGGAGAAGAAGAAGAAAGACAAGAAGGAAAAGAAGAAGAAGGACAAGGACAAGAAGGAGAAGAAGAAGGACAAGGAGAAAGACAAGGACAAGGTGAAAAGCTCCCGAAGCGACGCGTCCGTGCCAGCAGTGCCATCGTCTTCAGCGTCCACGTCCGTGTCAGCTTCCGCTGCGGTGCCAGCTCCTCCTGCTCCACACACAGCACCATCGACGTCTTCATCTTCAGCATCACACAGCCACGCAAAGAGTGCGGCTCCTGCTGTGCCACCGCCTGCACGTGCCTCTCAAGTGGCGTCGAAGATCTCTCCAGCTGAAGCGTCGTCAGGATCTGCGAAGAGCAAGACCAAGAAGAGCAAGAAGAGCGATCTCACAGGATGGGAGGCCGGTGCCGAGCGTGTACTGAATCGACTGGTGAAGATCGAGCAAGTGACGAAGCTTCACTTCGATCAGCCGCTGCTGGAAGTGTTCCCGCAGCTCGCCGCCGATTACTCGCGTCTCGTGCAGGAGCCCATGGATCTGCGCACGCTTCGTGAGAAGCTCCACGCGCACTCTATGAGTCCAGCAGAGTTTATGCGTCTGGGTAAGTTGATCTTCCAGAACGCGATCAAGTTCAACTGTGCTCCTGACCTGGCGTCGCAGCACGTGCGGGACATGTCAGCCCACTTGCTGTGGTACTTTGAGTCGCTGTGTGCTGAGCAGAAGCTGAACGAAGCGCCAGGCGCGTCGGCCAAGCTCGAAGAGATGCGACGCGAGCGTGCAGCCCAAGTGAGTGCGCTACCTATGGAAGTGAAGGCGAAGGAGTGCCAGAAGCTGCTGCGTGTGCTCAACAGCCAGAAGTACGACAAGAACTGCTGGCCGTTCCGCAAGTCGGTGCAAGTGCTGTTCCCGACGCTGCCTCCAGAGTACTACGAGATCATCAAGACGCCCATGGATCTGGCCGCGATCGCCGACAAGCTCGCGGCGTTCGAGTACAAACTCCACGGCGACTTTATCAGCGACGTGCGACTGACTTTCCAGAACGCGCTCAAGTACAACCATGCAGACAAGGACCGCGAAGGCTGGAACGTGTACGCGGCGGCGGTGCAGATGCTGTCGGTGGTGGAGGAGCAGTGGTGCGACGTGACGCTCGAGGTCATGGAGCGAGTGCGTCGACGAGATATCGTGCGCAAAGAACGCGAGCGGCTGGGCGAGAAGCGCAAGGGCGACAAGAGCGAGAAGCGCAGCCACGATGGCGAGCGCAAACTGCGCGTGTCGTCCAAGGCTTCGAACGGCGGTGGGGACGAGCGAGCGTCGTCGTCAGCAGCGTCGACGTCGCGAAATGAAGACTCGGGCTCGATCATCGCCAAGGCCATTGCGGTGGTGCCCTCGGCGTCCAAGGACGACGGCGATTCGTCGACCAAGTTCAAGCTGTCGCTCGTGAACCGCCAGAACCTCGACCGCATGAACAAGTCGGAACGCAAGGCTGAGGAGAAGCGGCGGAAGCGACAACGGCGAGAGGAAGAGATCGCGCGGTCGGAGAAGCGGCGACGCACGGCCGTGGCGGCGACGGACGACGCGTTGCGGGAAGCCGAGCTGCGTAGTCGACGCCGTCTGCAGAAGCAGGAGATCGCCGAGGCCGTCAAGCAACGTGAGGCCCGTGAACGCCAGGCGCGTGAGGACGAGGCCGCGAGGGCTCTGGCTGTGAAGATGAAGTTCAACGCTGCGGCCTGGACAGGCCAAGTCAAGGCGAGCCTGGGCGGTGGTGGAACTTCGTCTAATGCTGGTCCCCAGGGTTCCCAGGGCTTCTGGATCCGCAAGAAGACCAAGCTGGAGGTGCCTGCGCCCTTCCGCACGGCCATCGACTCGTGCTAGATGTTGGTGATACCATTTTCAAAACTCTACTAAAAAATGAACACAAACTCAAGAGTTGAGGGGGTTGCCCCGTGTGAAAAGATGACTTTTTAGGCTTTTTCCGTCTCAAAACTGATCTTTGTGGGCGGCGAGTATGCAGAGCAGAGCAGACACGCCCGCGAGCGAAGCTTTTCGGCTCTCTTTTTCTAAGTGGTGGGTGGGCTCTAGCAAAAAAAAAATAAAAACACTAGCGCCCAGGGAGACAAATAAATAAAATCCGCTCGCGTGCGCTGGCCGCCGAAGAGAAAGCCACGTCAGTCAGTCACAAGACTGACTGGATGACTGCCTGTGCGGCCGGCCGCTCCACTGCCTCTCGCCGTTGGTTGGTCTGTGGTGTCGTCGCTTGCTTGTCGTTTGTTGGTTGTCGGTGATCGTCGTTGTCTTGCCATGTTTTTGGATTCTTGGGCCATTTGTACGCAGTTTCTGTTTTGATTTTTGTTTTCTTGGTGGTTGCTGTCGTGTCGTTTTCCCCCTCGCACAGAAAACTCCTTTCCTCTTCTCCCCCCTCGCACGCGTGCTCGCCGCTCGCCGCTTGCCACGCTCACGAGAGAGGGGTTTGTGTCGCTTCACTCGTCTCATATTCACGAAAAGTGGAGCTTGCGCTGCACGGCGGGCGCGCTGTAGCCCATGTCGGCCGTCTGCCACCCATACTTGAAGTGGTACACGGCGTTCGGCGGCGCGGCGGCCGACGAGCTGCACGGGTACCCGTCCTGGCAGTAGCAGCCGTAGCTGTCGCACGACGACGGCGACGTGCAGTTCTGCGACGCGTACCCGTTGTTGCCGTAGCCCATGGCCACGTCTCCACCGCCGTACATCGCGTTGTTGTCGACCTGGTTCGACGACACCATGGACGCGTAGTCGTAGGTCGTGTTCTCGTTGCGCAGCAGTCCGTAGGCCAAGTGCGACGGCACGGGCACTTCGGCCTGCACGAACAGCAGCTCTTCGTTCGGCACCTTGGCCCAACGGTCCTGGTCGCGCACGCCCTGGCAACCAATGTCGCTGAGTCCGCTGGTCGCCGCGTACATCCAGTTCTTGCAGTCCCACAGCAGCGTCGGGTCGAGCTGCAGGAACTGGGCCACGAACACCAGGTCAAGACCCGGGTCGGCCAGCAGGATGGCCGAGCCGGCCAGCACGCTTGGCAGAAACTCCATCGACTGGTAGTCCAGCAGCGCTGCGTCGATGAGCGAGATGGCCGTCGCGAACACGTCCTTGCGCACCGAAGGCGCACGCGTCGAGTTCACAAAGTCACTATGAACAAAAACATGTCAGCACCGTCACGCCATCGTGTGTCATATACAAAAGACAACGTACCCCATGGTCTCAGCGGGCTGGTCGGACGAGTCCCCGGCCAGTAGGAAGAGCAGCCACGACAGCACGGTCGTCGGGTGCAAGTTCCACTTGAGCTCCTAGAAATCCACACAAACAATACACAGAAATGAGTTTCAATAGAACGGAACAGCGAACAGACCGAACAGAGCTCTTCCTCCTTGTCGAGAAAGGCCACATTCACATAGTGACGACAAACGTACCGTGCAGTAGTCGGCCTCGTAGCGCACGACGTCGTCCGTGGAGCAGCGCACGGCGCCGTGCTCCGAGATGTACTCGGCAAAGTCCGCGGCCTTGGGCGGGTGGACCTCTTCGATCTTGGCGGCGATGTACACGCAGATCACTCCAAGCAGCTGAAGCTCTTTCTGGACCGTGAAGATATCGTCGTACGAGCCGAGAAAGTACGCCTCTTCATCGCGCGCACGGAGCCGCTGACGCAGCAGACGCTGCGCGTAGCACACGGCATAGTGCGCGGTCTGTCTCTGCAGCGCAAAGTGCGCGCAGATCTCCGAGATCCAGTGCCACACGAAGCCGTACTGGTCGTAGTTGGCCGTGACGACGGCGTGCTGCGGCAGCTGCCCCACCGACAGCGGCGAGTAGCACGCGCCCACGCCGACGCCCTTGGTGTTGCCGTAGAAGGAGCTGGTGAGTGGCGAGTCCAACGCCGCCGCGACAGGACGCGAGTTACTGTGCGCGTTGTTGTAGCCGCCCACAGGCGCGAAGTACGACGCCGCCGTGGGCGCCGCGGGCACGGCCGCGTGGCCCATGGACGCGGCGGCCGCGCGCGCGAGCTGTTCGTAGGACATCTCCTTCTGGCGCATGCTCAGCACGGTCATCATCTCGACGTTCATGAGGCTGTGGCCTTGGCTGTGGCTCTGCTGCGTTGCGTTGCGTTGCCTTTCCCTGTCCTTCGGATTCCTCCGTCCGCCGACTGGCTTCCTTCCTCCGCTCCTCTCCTCTGCTCTCCTCTCGTTCTCGTCTCGCTCTGCTGCTGCTCCTGCTCTTGGTCTAACGTGTGACTGTGCTGCTCTCGCTTTCTTCCTCCAGCCGCGCTTCTCTTTCTTGTTCTCCCCTTGCTCTCCTCTTGCTCTCCCCTTCCTCCAAGTCGAGTCCCGCGGCCCAACACACAGACGCGAAGCCCAGCACGGAGCCGCCCACACACACTCCACGACGAACACACGACACACAACGCCACCTTCGCTCCAGTGCCCGCCACGAGCCTGCGGAAGACGATATTCTGTGGAATGTTCGCGAGGTTTTATGAGGTTTTATGCGGTAATGCAGGGGAAATGGACCCAGAGACCAGCTGGGTTCACCGCCTAGTTTAGGGCGAGAGGCAAAAAGAAAGTGATGACAGAAAACGGTATGGTATCCAGAACAGATGGCAAAAACAGGTGAACACGTAATGATGGAAGCTTGACATGGCGCCAAATGGGAAAATGGAGATGGCGGGAAATGTAAGCTGCGTGGGCGTGCGCTGCTTGTATGGAGGCGTCCAAGCGCATGTGTATTGGTAGTATACACGTCTGCCTCCCTGATGAGCGGCTATGGGGAATGGAGGGGTCGGAGAGGCAGTTTGTGAGGCTGAGACGCGTGCGCTGGCGCCACTCACTCTCTGAGTGGACTTCGTGAGCCAAGAGACACTTCTTCGTCTGAACTGAGCAACGAATTCAGGAAGAGAATTCAGTTGGAGCTACAGGGGAGAGATCAGATTCATCATAGAGGCGGAGAGCACGATGGAGCTGTCGCGCATAACGATGTCAATACCGAAGAGAATTTACCGATACACAGCAACGCCTTCGTCTGGACACGTTTCGAGAAGAACGAACACAAGCAATGGGCAAGATGAGAACTGGTAGGAATCTAAATGGCCTAAACAGAGCTCCTAGAAATCACGAGGTTTCCTGGACGTTGTGGACGAGCAGTAGCATTTCAGTCATAGAGTCCCTAGACTACGAAAGCTGTCTCGCGGCTTCTCATTGCACACATCGCCAGCGCTGAATCTTGACAACTTGTCTGTGAGGGTAAATGAGCCAATGCCGAAGCACCGTAACGTATCCGTCATGTTTATTGATCAAGCGTTGAAATGTGTTATGGGCAGTGGTTTCCGGAAGCCGCAAAGTGAAGCAAACCTGGAGTCAAAAAGCCACTCGTGATTCTCGACTCCTGCTCAGTAGTCCGCCCCCGCGCCAAACAAGTCAGACGATATTCGATCGAGAAGGGCGGCCACTCCTGGGGCGCAAGTTGGGCTCCTTAACACCCGTTTCTTCGACAACGACTCCCGATAGTTTGCTTTCTTGGAGGATGGTGACCGTGCTTCCGGGATACGCGTAGCCGTTACCTCGATAGAAAACCTGAAGATAGCTGTTCGCGCGGATGGTGGTCCTGATCATCATCGTCGACTGACGGGTGTAGCCAGTGTTGTTGTTGTTGTCGTTCAGAGTACGCAGGCTCTTTCCGTCGAGCATCACTTCGATGAGCGGTGAGGCTTGGTTGGTGCTCACATGTAGAACGGAAACGAAGACGGTGTACACTCCGCCCTCCACCACCACGATTTGCTGGGGGTTTGTCGCGCTGAATTGGGACGCAGCCACATAGCCAGTAGGTGTCCACGCAATCGCCTGTTGCTGTGATGTGTTGGCTGTCGCATTGAACTCTGCGTAGGCCTTCGCTCCAGACGTCTTCTTCATCTCTGTGACTTCGCTTTGAAGTCGCACGTTCTCAGCTGCAACCGCTGAGATACGGCATTTGAGCTCTTCGATGACCGGTGGAAACACCTTGAGCTCTTTGACCTCATCGCGGAGACCTTCAATTTCACTGTCCTTCACTTGCATCATGTCTTCGAGATCTTTCATACGTGTGATCTTCGATGAGACCATCTCTTCGAGATCTCTTATGCGCGCTTCGAGAAGATCCGTCGGTTCCAGGGGCACAGACGCCAGAGTGAACGAGTACTCGAGTACGGTCGTAAAATCCGTCGTTTGCAGTGTGTAGCCCACACACAAGACGCGGGAGCCGTCCGCACTGGGACGAGATAGCGATCGTGTCGGATGGTCATCTTCGGACGCGGGAGCCAGCATGTGCACGATGCGCTATACAATGCGGTTCAGATATTAGTACTAGATACGGACTGACGTTTCATCCGCTTGAGATTCGCAAAGCCAACGTACCGCTGCATAGTTGGCCACTTTGGCTTGCGGAATTGCAGTCTCAAGCGTGACGAAATCCGAGAGACCGAGTGCCTTCGTATCCCTGACAACACATCAGCAGATAGGCCACAAGGACTGGATCAGAAGTTTTATACCCCGAAGCACAAATCAAACAACACATACCACTGTTCTTTGGTCACACAGTCTTCCAGCCAAATCATGAGCTTCTCGTCCTCAGCCGTGACGGAGAAGTTGAAGTTGCGAGGCTTGCTTTCTACCGGGAAAGACGTTGATCCTCTTTGCTGGAACACCATCGTCACCAGCTCACTTCCCAATAAATCGGAAGTGAGGCAAATGGCACGCCGCCCTCAGATTCCCTAGCGACCGTTTGCTCCAAACGGCAACCGTCCATGCCAGAACTCCCAAGGTCAGTGGTTTCGCGTGGGTTACACCGTGGAACTTTCGCCCACCAGCAAAGACCACACGTGCCACTCACAACCCAGCATTGTCCAAGACAAGATATTTCGCAAGATCTCTTCGGCTGTTCAGCGACCAATCAGTGTTTGCCCACAGTGTCGGTTGGCACAACCGACTGCCTTGCCAAACGAATGAGGAAGGTGGCGTTCGTAAGCCAAGAGACACTTCACCGTCTGAACTGAGCGACGATTCCAAGAAATGAATTCAGGTGGAGCGTAAACAAAAGAGCAGATAGATCATCATGGAGACAGAGACCGCGCAGGAGCTGTTGCACACGACGCTGTCAGTACCGAACGAAGGAGACTTCATGGAGGGAATTGACCAATGCACAGCGACGCCTTTGTCTGGACACCATTCGAGAAGAGCAGAAGCAATGAGGAAGATGCGAGCCTAAAAAGAGCTCCTGGAAGTCGTGCGGTTTCCAGGACGTTACGGACGTGCCGTAGCACCATTCGCAATACGAAAGCTGTCTCGCTGGGCACCTTCTCCGTGCACAGATCGCCAGCGCTAGATGTTGACAACTTGTCCGTGAGGGTAAATGAGCAATTCCGAAGCACAGTACAGCAGTGTATCAGTTATGTTTGTTTATCGAACGTTGAGTTGTGTACTTCGAAGCAATCGGCTGTGGTTTCGGAAGCCACCAAGTGAAGCGGATCAGGAGAAAAAATGCCACTCGTGATCGCCGACTCCCGCTCAGTAGTCTGCCCCCGCACCAAATGAGTCCACCACGCCGTTACTTGATCGAGCAGGGTGGCTACTCTTGGGACGCAAGTTGGGCTCCTAAACACCCGATAGTTTGCTCTCTTGGAGGATGGTGATCGTGCTTCCGGGATACGCGTAGCCGTTGCCTCGATAGAAAACCTGCAGGTAGCTGTTCGCGCGGATGGTGGTCCTGATCATCATCGTCGACTGACGGATGCAGCCACTGTTGTTGTTGTCGTTGAGACTGCGCAGGCTTTTCCCGTCAAGCATCACTTCAATTTGCGGTGTGTTGTAGCTGCCGCTCGCGTGCAAGATGGAAACGAAGACGGTGTACACTCCGCCTTCCACCACCACGAGCTTCTGTCCTTGTTTCTTGTCGACCTTGAACTCGGATGCATCCACATGACCAGTAGGTGTCCACGCAATCGCCTGTTGCTGTGACGTGTTGGCTGCCGCATTGAACTCTGCGTAGGCCTTCGCCCCGGAAGTCTTCTTCATCTCCGTGACTTCTCCTTGAAGTCGCACGTTTTCGGCCGCCACGGCTGTAATGCGGCGTTCGAGCTCTTCGATGGCAGGCGGAGAC